>JBBPOF010000041.1:0-68645 GCA_038091315.1 Porphyrellus cyaneotinctus | reverse complement strand
TCCTTCTCAACGACAAGCGTGGCGCCATTGGGCGTGCGCTCGATAAGACCCGTCCGGAGAAGCGCGAGGCACACTTCATGATAGGTCAATTTGGCAAGTTCTATCTTGGTTCCCGCGCGTAATCGTGCACTCATGTGGCACATTCAGTGTATACCATTCTGACGGAGTTGCCGGCAGTGTATCTGCTGTACGACAGTCCGCGTTGGAGTGGTGCCTTCTTGATCTTGAGCTTTGCTGTGAGTGTTTGGAATGGAGGAGGATTCTACATCGAAGTCTTCGGCCGCAAGTGCGTACAGCCCCGCCATCCATTTCCGTCTTTGTACACTGACTATAAATGTTTCGACAGATTTGAGCGTGAATTGGAAGCACTGCGCAAGGAGCTTGCTGAAATTAATAATCGTTCTGGCCGCTCTAGCCCTCCGCTGACGGACACGGAATCAGTTGGAAACACGCCCTTTATAGACAACAAGGCACTGCCCTCCTTTGATGAATCGGCTGGAATCGATAACAGTGCGCCAGAAGAGAGGAAGGCCCAATAACCCTTCCACGGCTACTGGCCTACTTATAGAGCAATTTTACCAAGACCTTTAATGATGATTTTCACCATGTATTACCCTGAGGTTGTGGAATATAATCCTATGTCTCTACCGCTGATACTATACTTGGCCCGTCTCCCCCCAAAGTGTTTCCTTAGCCGGGATGGCTGTGAAGCCCTCCCAATCTATACCACTTGTAACCCATCCAGCAAATGGGCATCCCACCCTCAGAAGACGTGCTTTCGCTCCCTGGTAATGTGAAATACTCTGCTTCACATCAAAGTATGTACACGTTTGCGTGGGGTACGGTGGATGTCCATAAGACTCTCCGTCACCACGAAGGAGGAGTAGGGTATCACAATAGAGTTTGAATTTGGACGCCTTTGAGAGCTGTGGTCTATCCCATGTGTGTGCGACAGGCAAAGGATCGGATACATAATATGCTAGACCTACCTAAACATTGTCTTGAAGCGGTGTTTCGGCGGAACACCTCGTTTCAGGCCGTTGATCAATATCTCATGCGGAACGGCTGAATCCGCAACCCAGCAGAGCGCTAGCGTAACACGTCATCTCAGTGGAAGAATGGGATGGAGATTAGATGACCGCTACACTCATTGAATGACCGGGCCGTTCCAGAAGGACATACAGATAGCTTGGAGAACTCGAATGGAATCGGCGTAAAACTGATTTCCGGTTGGTGGATGCGGAAGGGAGAAGGTAGCACTGAGGTCGTCGAGAATCAGTGGACACGTCGTCAGATTCCATTGGGAGGTATATTACCTGACGAGACCTCCGACAAGCGTCCCCAAAATGCCCTTTCGCAGTCAGCACTTACGTCCTGTTGCAAGTGTTGGGGCACTTCGCCAATGATGATCTTGGATATGTAGATCGGATGGAGGAACGCAGATCCGAGAGCGCCTTGGATCCCGAGTACGTTCCACCGCGCGATTTTATCGCTACAGGACATGCACAACGTAGGGGGTGAATCGGCCCGTCCAGGCTTGGTTCGCAACACGCCTAGCAAGGCGTAATTGTCTCGCCCTCTGGAGGCGGCGCCTTTTGGCAAAGGCTCGAACGCGGAAGCGTCCTTGATTCTGGCCATCGCCTCGTCTTGATAAGACGCGAGAAACCGCATTGACGCGTCACCACCTTGATGATCACAGACGGGAGATAAGATCTGATGGTCAGCATTCCTCGAGCAAGGGCGTCTTACAAGGCGGCGTGGAGATATACATGGTCATGCGAACGCCATGCTTGAGGCGAAACATCCCGTCGCGGTCCCGGGTGAGCCACGGAGAGTGTCCACTTTGGCCGACGTAGCGTCCGATTTCTTCGAGAAGCCAACGGAGTGCGGAACGGCGGGCGAGGACCTCTGCGTGCGAGTCGTGCAAGGCGTCTCCTTGCTCCGGGAAGCGGCCTCTTGGTAGACATTTGCATCCCGTGGCAAGTGCGATGATCTGCGTCGGGAGACCCGGTTCCGGGGAAGTCAATGCAAGCGCGGCCAAGACGGTGTACGTTCCGTCGGTTGGTCTGTGATTGAGCGAATGATACTTTGCAAGTATGTTTTCCACGAATGCGACGTCCGTTTCGCCGCACGAAGCCATGTTGGAAAACCTTGAACTTGAAATGAGAGTTAGGTTTAGGTTTGGTGAGGACCAGACCACAGGAGATATCCGGTCCCTAACCCTGAAACGTAAACTGACCCGTGCCTTATCCGATACGGTCCCTTTCACAGGAAGCCAAGGCGTCGCCTCCCCGCAGCCAGAAGTCGAAGCTGGCGGATATTAATTACCCCTAACACACGCCGACCTTGCTGCTCTTTATTGGAATCGCAACGCGCTCTGTTCATTCAATGGTAAATAATATTACTTAAATGACGGGTTGATACACAGAACATGGGATGTGTAGTACAGCAGTGTACATGAAAAGGCAATATCGTGATGGCGGTCTGGTGGAACTAGGGCGGGACGTAAGATGATAAGTATGGTCATACACGATGGGACCAAAGGACCCCTTCTATGAAGTGCTCATTTTCAGATGCCACATTCCGATCGATAGCTCTTCCAGATGTTGCATCTCAATTTGGTCCCAGCGGATCGGTATCACATTGGCCTGTGCACATAAGCGAAGTCAGAATTGAACTCAGGCCTTAATGGAACCACCCAACCTGAAGGTAGTGTGTCACGGCACGACCCACCCGTCTAACGAGTGATTGAAGGTCAACATATCCATATCCCGCATATCCGTCAACTGGGATCTCGTAGTTGAGTGGGGCATACCCGGGCCACTAGAAAAGATAAATGAGAATTGGTTCGTTACGTGTTTCCGAGACTTACCCTCAGATTCACGTAGATCTTGCCTCTATGGTCCACACCGAGGTCCTGGAGTGTGAACGAGTCTGCGTCGGACAGTCGAACGCTTGCTTGTGCTTCTCCGATTGTTACACCTGCTCGGAAGGCGCCCTTGCGCTTGAATTTTAAGACACGTCCGAAACCCCCCCGACGAAGGGGATCAACGAGGGAAGAGGAGTACGATAGGGAAGATGAGCGACGAGGACGAGGAATTGCCAAAGGTTGGACCATAGGAGTATAAGGACGACGATCCATGTAGTACGGATCAAGAGCCATGTCATCGTAAGCTGGATGTTCAAAGCGTTGGGGACACATTCAGACAGTACAGCGGAATATATCGCACATGTGATATGAGGACTGCTCATGGTGCTGCCGGCATACATAGAATAGGATGGTTGAGAGTAGCTCTGTCGGAAAAGTCAGCGGAAAGTGTAAGAGCGGACGGGGGGTCGACTGACATGCATCATTGGATCATAAGCTGATGATGGAGCCGGTACATAGCTCAAGGATGCTCGCCGAGACCGGGGAGTAGGGGCGTAGTAAGGGTCGTAGTACGACATTCTTGCGAGGAGTAGCGGATGGAAATGGAAGGGGGATGGATGCAAGATGGTATCCTTTATACGAAACACTTAATTTTTTTCAGTGGCCAGATAGTGCCTCGAGGCCACGTCGCGGTAGTCGAATGGGTGCGGCGCAAGTTGTCGGATCTGAGTGGAGTAATTTGAAAATCTAGGTGGTGACTGCGGCGGTCTGGCACGAAAGGGAACATGCCTTGGACGGGAAAGCGGAGCGCCGTACCTCGTTGGGTCCATCCGTGATATCATCAGTTAGGACAAGGCACTGTCACGATTTGCCTCAAGGCCAACACGTGTGCTGTCACCACGAGTGTGCTCGTTGGTCATTGGTTATGCAGTGATCTGCGCCATGGCTAGAGTCAATGGTCCTGAATGGACCGGCGGTCCGCCATTAATATACGGGTAGACCTCACCAGATAGCTTCCTATCTACCATATCCGATCGAAGTGTGACGGATTCCCATTCCTGAAATGCAATAAAAAAGGCAGGTCGTCTGACACTGGGCGCTGCGGCTGGCACTGGCAAGAACAAACACATCCAGCCGCTTCATGATTTGAATAAGCTTGGAGTGACCGATTGAAACGTACTCACTGGAAAGGAGAATTCCGCCTCAGGCCACGGAAGAGATAAGTACTCTGTCCGCATACGGCGTCTACTCCGCACAACGGCATCACACGTCCTCCGTATCGGCGTATCCCCATCCTTGCTCTCGCGCGAGAATCGCACGTCCCACGCTCCCCAAACCCCAATGTTGTAAGAATCGTCATTTGTGCGACATGTTTGCGCTTGACGACGTCCGTGGAACGCTGAATGTTAGCTTGATCCTCAGGCAAGTTTGAAGGTACAGCATAACGAAACGATTTGATCGCGGGAAATTTTTCCCTGTCTGCTTTATCGTCTATGTAATTCCTCCCATGCATATCCGTGCGTACAAACAATCGCGTATACATGAGTGTGGGATGTGTCCAGTGTTGATCAAAGTACAATATAGACTGTTTGGTGTAAAAAAAGATAATAATCTAGATGCAAAAACGAGAGCGTGGAGGTTGTCGTCAGTAAATGCGTAGGATTCGTTCGTAGCAAGAGAAAGAAAGTTTGCAGCGTCCTTTCTAACTTATAGATATCCGCAATGCAATTTAAATGGGTGGTCTGCGTGAGATACAAGTCCGTCATCGCCGCGATCCATCATTGGCTAGGAATCTGTCAAAGATAAGACAGTGAGCGTCCCGCGAGCGGCATGACGGCAGTACTGCGTCTACTGACCAGCTCCCCGTACCATCTGGAAGTGCCTCTGAGCATCCTAATACCTCGAATATGGCATCCCAATCTAAAAGGAAGTCGGTTGGGGAATTGACAGCGAATGGAGGATGCTGCGGGGATTGGTGCATATCCGTGACTTGGACGGGAGGCACGCCTGGTAAATTTTCCTGAAGCTGCGAAACCCCAGGCAGCAACGTGCTTATCACAAGTCTCGGGCGCGCAGCCAGCCACGAGCTATCGCGGGGAGTACGAGGTCCTGAGGGTTTCCGTCTGCGAGTGTGATGATGGCATGGCTTCTCACTGTCTTCAACAAGTAATTTCGGCGTGTTCATAGGTGATGAGGATGAGGTTGAGAAGCTGAACTCCGATGATTCGGATTTAGTCGACGTGAATGAGCGTTGGGTGAGACCTCGACGCAAACCTGGCCCTCGGATGTCCCAGTGCTCGTCCAACGACGAGTCGGATGAACTCGATGATACCCAGCTACAGGGACGAGGTCCCCTCATTCGATGTGAGTTTCTTCGCAGAGTGAGGATCGGGAGAGGCTGGAAGACATCCATTTTGAGGGGATTTAATCGAGCGTTCAATGAGTGCCCGAAAGAACAGCAGGGTCGAGTATGTGGGCCGTTTTATGGGTCTTGGAGGTGCGTAGTGGAGACGTTGATGGACCAAGGTACAGGCAAAAGGCGCATCTTGACGAATATATGAGAACTTCAATCGGCGGATTGTAGTTGGACGCCGGACTGACAAAAATAACACACTAGGTAGGATTCGGTCGACACCGCATCTGATCGCTGATGGACCGTTTACAGCAGTACGGACTTTGGTTGAGACTTCGGAGACCTGTCTAATGTAAGTCAACAGTGGGAGAGGACACACACCCTTACTTTTGCGTCCGAGTACATGATTCTGATCGTTTTGACTGTCAGTTCGAGATGGGTACACGAAGAAAGTACCTGCACTCGTTCCTGAGCTCAACCGTGTGATGAGAACGAATGGTGGAACCCCACATTCGTACCTACTTGGCAGTAGTCACATGATCCTGATGTACGTCAGACGTTGGTCATGTCCATTGACTCAGACCTTTGCTTGTCAGAGGACTGAGACTCCATCAATTTCTGATGGGCTGGCACAGTCAGGTACGTTCCTATGATAATTCGAAACAAGAATCAGCCTAGAGGATATAGAGTCGCAGGTGAACCGAGCGAGAACCTATTGTTGAGAAAAGGACGATTTTCAAAGGCTAGACCTGAAGTCGATCGAGATCGACGACTTCCATCAGGTTTGTTCCATATCTGAAGAGCGAGGTGATAGCATCCAAACATCAATCTTACACTCTGACAGGCGGAATCATTTATTTCACGTCATGATCGTTCCGATGAACGGCTCTCCGACAGACCTCGACCTATCAGCCCTCTCCAACGAAATTGCCTTGGATGAAGCCCTAGACGCAACGGACCCTCTTCGACATCTCAGAGTTGACGATAGTATTGGAGATGACGACGACGATGCACACCGCATTGTTCCCGTTCAACCACGATCAGCGTACAATGAGCTTATCCGTCTATCGTTTTCTAACCCTGGATGCTCTACCTCCATAGACGTCGTGCTCAGGGTAGACGCAAGCCCTGGTTGTGGGGGGATCGCATGGCCTGCTGGGGAGGTCTGCATATCTATCTATCTTGAGCACTCTTTCATTGTCCCTAACAGGAAATGTAACTCGATCACAGGTTCTCGCAAACTATCTGACACTTCGTGGAGAGAGATACTGCACGGGAAGAACGATCGTGGAGCTGGGCAGTGGAACTGGTTTGGTCGGGCTGGTCGCGGGAAAGCTTGGCGGCAAAGTTTGGATTACTGACCAAGTGTCAGTCAGCGCTCTACAGTGATTCCCTGGTTTGTTATGCACGGCTGACTCAGATCATATAGACCATTACTAGGTATCATGCGCGAAAACGTAAAACTGAATCAGCTAGAGTCGTCCATCATCGTGTCAGAATTGAACTGGTGAGCAAAGCTATTCCGGGACTGCATTACAGATGGTGACTGGTGGAATACCAGGGGAGAACCTCTGCCTGGGATATCTCGGCCTGATCTGATTCTTGCCGCGGATTGCGTATATTTCGAACCAGGATTCCCGCTCCTGGTAAAAACGCTCTCAGAGCTGGCGATGGAGCAAACGGAAATACTGTTTTGCTACAAGAAGAGGCGAAAGGTAGTAGCGTCTTTGGAGAGAGGGGGCTGTACCATTGCTCACCGCTGACAGGCATACAAGCGCTTTTTTACGCTGCTCAGGAAAGAATTCGATTGGAAAGAGGTGTGTAGTGCGGTTCTCCCTATTAAGCAATGTGTCTCAAACTCGCGGCCCAGAACGATTCAAGTCGCGAGAGATACAGTCGGGAAGCTATGTCACTTTTGAGGCTACGTAGAAAGCCTAGAAAATCCGAGGAGCGTCTCGGTGACGGCTCTGGGAGGTAATATACATAGGTAGGTACTGGCAATCTCTGAGAGAATGGGAATTTGGTGTCTCGTAATCCATTATGTCTGTTCTAATATCAGCAACAAATGACATGCAAGTGCTAAGAATCCGAGTTTTGTCATCGAGTTATGGAGGTATTATTGTCTTGATCTATCGACAAACAGTCAACATTCATTTAGTCCAATTATCTCGGAACCAACCTGTAGCCCATGGATTCCTTGGATTTCTTGTTTCAAAACTTCGGTGACGAGTTTGTGTTGCTTCACTGTCGATAGGCCCTTGAATGTGTCGCTAGCAATCTTGATTGCAAAGAACGAGCCACATCCTCCTAGTGCACTAATTGATTCATGCAAGGGTGTTCCAAGTTGGGCTACTAACCAGAGACGTCTTGCACTGCCAGCTCGGATGGGGAGAAGCGTTCAGTTAGCTTGGCGATTAAAGTGTCCTCTGTGCTGGTAGGCTGCGAAGCGGGTGTCGATAGCGATCGCAGGATTGGCGGGGCTGACCTGGACACTGCTAGTCGTCTTGCCAGTGATGAAAGCATCTTGTTCAGCCTGAGCCAGGACTTTTCCTCAGTATTTGTCGTCACGTGCTCAGTGGTCAACGTCCCTTCCTATCGATCCCGATGCACGTCCTTCGCGCCCTTCGCGGCTTTCATGGAGTCAGTCCGTCAACAACAACTAGCATCTTGAGGGCGCGTGTTTTTCAGCGACCGGTACTATTCCGTCCATGTCATACTCTACCTCCGTTGCGGACACCCTTCAAAGGACTTAGACCTCTCCGGTTACCCAACCCACGCTCATTGTCGACTGGTACAGTCCAACCCGAAGCAAATGCGTCCAAGTTGCCTATATTAGCACCACCCCCAGTTGGCGGCTGGCTCCTCTTCTCATCTGCGCTAGTCTTTGCCGTCATCGTCGTCGGAGGTGTCACGCGTCTCACAGAGTCTGGTCTCAGCATCACGGAATGGCGGCCCATTACTGGCATCATACCCCCACTCAATGACGGGGACTGGGATGTCGAGTTCGAAAAGTACAAGGCAACCCCGGAATTTAAGCTGTCAGTGTATTCCTCGAGCAGCAGCTTCAGTTCAGGGTCGGTTAAATCGTTCTGACAGGATAAATCATTCAATTTCGATGGACGAATTCAAAAACATATTTTATATGGAATGGGGCCACCGTGTCTTGGGTCGCGTCATTGGTATCGCATTCGTAATTCCGCTGTCCTATTTTGCAGTCAGGAAGAAGCTTGCGACTTCGATGCCCGCTAAGCTAACTGGCATGGCACTATTACTTGGCTTCCAAGGGGTTCTCGGATGGTATATGGTCAAGTCTGGTCTTGAGGATTCAATCATGGATACTCCCGGTGCAGTACCCCGCGTCTCCCAATACCGTCTGGCTGCACACCTCGGTACTGCCATCCTACTTTATGCCGGAATGCTCGGAACAGGTCTAGCTGTCGTCAAGGATTGGAAGTACGCACACAGAGGTCTCTGGAGTGGATCAAAAACCATGTCATGGCAGGTGGTACTCTCCAACCCTGTGGTCAAGCAGTTCACTCGATACTCTCGTGCCTTGACAGCGCTCGTATTCCTGACAGCATTGTCTGGTAGGTGGTGACTAGGTGGTATGCCCATCAGCTCTGACGTGGATACGCAAGGTGCTTTCGTGGCGGGTCTGGATGCTGGACTGCAATATAATGAATTCCCTTTAATGGGAGGTCGCATTGTACCCCCTTTGGACGAACTCTTTTCCGCTGCATATGCCCGAAAAGCAGATGGGTCTGATATCTGGTGGAGAAATATCTTCGAAAACCCTACCACTGTTCAATTCGACCACCGCGTCCTTGCAAGTTCCTTCGTTCCTACCATATCATCTGTTTTGATTCTCACCTCTGTTTCAGGCAATGACGACATATGCTAGTACTTGCCTCCTTTTCGCTCTGAGTCGTCGTAGTGCCGTTCGCTCGCTGTTACCTCCGGCCGCCCGGATCTCGATGATCGCTGCGTTCGCGATGGCAAATGTCCAAGTTCTGCTTGGACTGGCTACTTTGCTATACCTCGTTCCCGTTCCCGTCGCGGCTGCCCATCAGGCGGGTAGTGTAGCATTGTTAAGCTCGATGGTGCACTTACTCGTCGCGCTTCGCCGGCCTGGCTTGGCAGCTCGACTTTGGCGGAGCGCCGGGATAGAAGCTAAGAAACGCGAACATAGAGTCTAAGGATCAATGGCATTACTTGGATTCGCTATATAGACATACCACCCCCATACTCAGTTATCCCTATGATATTTTTTTCCACTAAGCATACAAGCTATGGATGTTTGCCTTCGGTTGAAAGTATGGTGTTACAAAGTAAGGCATTACCACTTTCACCCTGACATCTGCACATCTTCGGTGGGCGCTGCGGGCGGCACTGGGACTGTTCCATCCGCGGGCGCTTTCACGTCCATACTTTCCAAGTGAAGCCGAACTGCGTCCCCTTCGACAATACGGAATTTACCCGGAGGAGAGGTAGGTTTTTCATCGAGGCCAGCCGGCCCGATAATACCAATCGAAGTGTTGTTGATGTTAAGTTCTTTATCCTGCTGGAGCGTCTCGCGGAGGGCATGCAGCCCATGTTTGATCAGCTCCTCCAGGGTACCTTGACAAGGATAAGTAAGTTGTAGCACCGGACGACCAGGGGTACCAACAATCAGCAAAGCTCTCAAAGTGCTTCTCTAGGTACGTCTTGGCGCTCTGGCTACGTGCACCGATCGACATGGCGAAATACTCGTACGAGTTCCCTGAAGGTGAAAACTCAAACAGGTGGGGTCCGGTCTGATCTTGTCCGATGACGAGGAAGCCAACACCATACGGCCGACGACCGTACTCTTGGGTATTTACTTGTGCCTCTAGCAGTGCAAGAGATGATGTGAACATCCGAAATGACACCGTGTAAACTCACTGTCGGCGATGGCAGACACGAGCCGGTTTACGGGCATCGGGCGATTGAAGACCATGCGCTCGCCAAGCGCTTGCTGCCGCATGAAATTACTAGGAACGTCGTCATGGATCCAGCATGCTAGTCATACAAAGGACGTGTCATACCTCAGCACGCGTGCGTCCGACGTCAGTCCTGCGATTGCGATGCCGACGTGGTCATCTATTCGAAACATTTTCTGTTGGTATGAAGCCAGTTCTCCCGTAGAACGCTGCCAGGGATCGTCAACGCGCACGTTCTCGATACAGTGCGAATGTACCGACCTTCAATGCCAATAGTATCGCATGTGTCTTTGATCGCAAGCCGACCGCTGCAGATCCTTGCTTCACGGCTTCGAGTGCGTATTCGACTTGATGAAGCCGTCCTTGTGGCGAGAAAACGGTGTTATCGGAGTCGTATGTGTTTCTGAACTGCATGTGTGGTGAGCGTCGCGCGAAACGAGCGAAACAAACTGTAAACGGACCATGATGGCGGGTGGAGGAGAGCGTATGGACGAGGTGACGCGTCGACATCGGTATCCAGATTCACACATCACGTGAGCTACGTTCTGAGGACGAGTGCCTCGGAATATTAACAAGGACATACATACACATGGACAGAGGGAGATTATAATAAACCATCTATTCGTTTCATCGCGTGCCCTTCTTTTCAGCTCGCCACTCCTTGAAAATGCCATCCAGACTCTTGTATATCAGATGTGATGGCAAGCATCTGATGATTTCTCCAATCCTCTCCTCTGCTTCTGTCTTGCCCTTCTCGCCGCTCGCCTTTTGTGCATACTCTACGGCCATGTAGAACATCGCGAGCACGGCAAGGGAAACGTGCGTCTGCTGTGCTCCGTGCGCCGAAGATTGCGAGAACGCGGCCAGAAGAGGACCCGAAATACTTGGCGTAGATATGGCAGGTGCAGTTTGAGAAAAAGGCGTTGCGCGTTCCCCGCGAACAAGCCGCAATAAAATCTCCAAGAGATTGTCAACTTCGGTCATGTGCGTCTTGAGGAAACGTTGGCGCTCGGTCCGAATTCCTACCGGCGAGTTAACCGCCCAACCATCGAGAACAGTCCAAATTGTAGGAGCCTGTGAAAAAGATCGGAAAGGGCTGGGGATCGACGGCGAGCGCACAAACCGGATCTGGGTCCGAAACCTCAATCTTCTTCTCCCAACCGTCCGTAGCCGCACCAGCAACCCAAAACATGCGTTCGAACATGCTTTTCAACCACTCTTGCACATCCCCGGTCTTCACCCACTTTGGCTCAGACAACGGTCGGTCTCTGTCAAGATGAACAATGAGGTGTACTTTAGATGGAAGCGAGACTTTCGAAAACGAAGGTATCGTCTCGTCAGCGTTGTGTGGCTCTGTAATTGTCGGCAGAGGCAAGTACGATTTTGTCGCCTCGGAAAGTCCTTCGACCTGTGCGTTGTCAGTACCCGCACGGACCGAAATGTGAAACCATACATACAAGCACGCCTTTCAAACCCTCTTCATCATCCTTGTCAAGGGACATATACACCTCGATGCGACCTTCAGCTCTATACACGCGAAGATATTCGACAACTTCGGCATCCACAACCAATCGTCTACTGCCCGCAGCATACGATATCGAGAGGCGATTTGGAGAAGCAGTGTTTGCTTTTTTAAATGATGAGATCACTGGTTGATGCGGTGACTCGCCGTAGGTAGAGCCAGATGATGTTGAGAGTAGCGTGTTTGAGGTCGGGGAAGCCGGTGGCTCCGGGAGATGTTCTTGATCATTGTCATGGGAAACAAGATCAAGAACGACTTTTTCGTCGGGTTGAGGCGAAGCTGAGTTGTCAACCTGTGTCATTGTTTCTTCCTCTTGCGAGAAGAGCCCATTATCTGGACTGTCGTCCACGATGGTGGAGGCGAACGAAGGATGGGATTGCAACGGCTTTAATGCGCCCGCACCGTCAGGTATGGCAGCTGGTGCATCATTGGGCCCTGCAGTGACAGCAGACTGCCTATCAAGTTGATGGATTTGCGCGTAAGTGGTGGGAGGGGGCGCAGAGGCTCGACTAGAGGAAACATCAAATGAAGAACTCAAAGACGAAGAAGATTGAGAAGCGAGATGAGACGATTCAATGAGAGAAGAACATCCACTAAGCACTTTCTCGCTTCCGTTTGCAGTGTTGAGCTCACTAAGTAGAGGTTTTGTGTCCTCTGAAGAAGTGAGCTCTGCAGCCTCTTCAAGTGTGGAAGCAAAGTCCACGTTAGACGGATCAGAGGTGCAATTTTTGGCAGCCACGTTGGACGGGACTAATGCAGGGCTATGGTCCCCAGAATCATGAATGGCAGCGGCAGCACAATCATCGCCAGAAGAACCAATTTCAAGTCCATCAACAAGGGTGCCTTTAGAAACAAGAGTTAGCGTGAAGCCTCCGGTGGTCAGATGGACCCCTCCATCCAGGTTCGGAAGCATCCATCATTGCGACATCCGAGACCGTTGGAAACTCACCATTGACAATATCGCCCCCAAGTCCAGGTATGGTCGACTCACTAACTGCGACGTGAGGGACTTCAACACGACTCACACGGAGTTGGTTGTCGTCCTCGTCATCGACGTGCTCCCCATGGGCACCAACCTCAACGTCAGCAGGATCTCCATCATCTTCGGCGATGGCAGCCATGAGCCAGTCACCTTCGCTAGCAGTCTCGGCTACACTCGGTGCAGCGCTGCCTCGACCCATTCCATCCAAGTCAACACTAGCGGTATCGCTAATCTGGCTTCCACGGGGCGGGGGCGGCCGCCCTCGGCCCTCTTCTGCGTCACCATCATCATCCTCAAGCTTCTTGCGCTTGCCTTTGCGCGAATCCATGGGGGAGGTCCCATAGGCATAAGAAGAATTGTGCGGAATTGGATGCGAATCATCCGGTGAGACGGGTGTATGGAAATAAATGCGGATGCGAGACGGCGGCGGGGAACTGCGCGAAGATTGCTCCGCAACTGACGGCTCAACTTTGACATCAGCAACGTCAGCCCCGTCCCCGCTGGAGAGATCACTTTGCTGTATTGATTCTTCCTTGACAGTAGCGTATGAAGAGTCAATGGGAGAAGCAACCCCCTCTTTGCCTTCCAACTTGACCACTGAAGGAAGTACGCCCCACGTCCATCCGAGTTCGGGCATCTCCAACCCCACAATCTTAAAATCTGTGAGAGTGCGCCGATTCTCGTCCTTCTTACCGCTGCTTGTGAAGCCCCCAGACAATGCATCGCGATTGCTCAATTGCGTACTTGAACCATCCTGTCGGCCTGTACGACCCGAAGAATGGCCCTGTCCCCTTCCTCGAAAACCGGTATTGCCTTGGTGGTGCTGTTGATTGAACGACCCACCTCTACGGTTGTGGAAATCCTGCTTGTTGCCAAAACCACCTCGTGAGCCATGACCCCGCAAAGAGCCTTGTTGACCGCCACGACTGCCACTACCATTCATGAACGAGCCGCCTCGGCCGCCGCGCTGACCACCCATTCCACCTCGGGAGCCACCCATAGATCCCCCTCTTCCCCGACCTGAGCTCATGGAACCACCACGACCGCCCATACCTCCTCGATTGCTTCCTCCAAGAGGCACTTGATTAGCACCTTGGTGACTCTGGTTCTGGCCATACAAGGGAGCGTGGGGGGTAGGAGGAGGTTGAAACTGTGTCTGAGGGGGACCCTGTTGACGTTGTTGTCCGTGGTGATGATTTGCACCGGGACCATCGAACTTTTGTCGTTTGGCGGGGGGAAGATGCTGAGGGGGAGTATGATAATTATGTCGATGTTGTTGCGGCTGCTGCGGCTGTTGTTGATGGAAGTATGGCTGAGGGGGAGCAATCGTTTGATGTGGTTGGGGGTAGGTCGGTTGGGATATAATAGGTTGGGGGGGTTGGGGAACATATGCCTGAAAACCGACGGAAGCCTGGTAAGGATTATACTGGGGCTGTGGTTGTACCTGAGGCGGGGGCGGGGGTGGAGCCATCGGCTGTACTTGCTGGTAATGCTGGGGTTGTTGTTGTGGTTGTCTTTGTTGCCAATGGGTGCTCTGGCCTCCGTAACCGTAGTTGGCGTACAATGCGCTTTGTTCCGGAGGTGGTCTTTGTGGTTGTGGAGCGCTCCATTGCGGGTTGTAAGCGACGGGAGCAGCTGCAGTTGAGGACTGCTGGGCTTGGGTCGCTGCTGCAGTCCAGTATGCGGAGTAGTCCGGGGGAGGGCCTGCTGGGGGAGGGCCAGGAGGAAGAGGGGGCTGAGGGGGATTATAAGTTGGTTGTGGTACGAACGGGTTCTTGTTCATGGCGAGATGAACGGCGCCGTCGACGTTGAGAGATGCTTCGTCGTCGTTTGAAACGGCGAGCGCTTTAGTCATTACATAATACGTGAGAAACTAACTACGGTACAACATTGATTAGGGAGGAATACACGAATCCGCTTCAGACGGACGTAGATTAGCTAGCTTTCGACCGCGCACCTCCTAACGATATTTGTAACATTCAGAGCAGGCGGGAGAAAAGACGAGACGCTCACGTCGCGGTCCTGTTTGGCCTTGAAGACCTCGTCTACACGAACCCTCAGTGAATCGACGCTGTGCTTTAACCTCTGAGCATGGCCCTTTTGTATCTAGAAAAGGGGGATTCGCGGTTCGTTCGCCGGAGAGGAAAGACGAGCGCTCACCTCGACATCGCTCTGTGCGCTGTGTAGATTCGTCACGGCCCGGTCATGGCTATGCGTCACCTTCTGCAGCGATTTGACCTCGCCGTGTTCTTTCTCCTCCATCTTTTTCAGATGCTTGTCCGCTTGAGTGACAGCCTTGACAAGAGTAAATCGTCGGCCTAGGCATGATCATCCAACCCGGCTCACCTGGGACGCCTTGGCCTGCAACTTTTCGGTGCGCTTGAGGTCCTTCAGTGAGCGCTGATATTCCTTCTCATCGGCTTTGGATTCCTTTGCGATAGCCTTTTCTATCTTTTTGATAGCCTTTGGATCGGCAGGGAGCTCAGCACTCATGGCAGTACTAGGGGTAGTTGCAGTTAAAAGGGGTCAGATTATGTCATTTGAGTCCCCCCAATGCCCGTCCACGACAACCAACGCCCGGATATCTCTCAAAAGCGCTCCGTGCGGCCGTGTGTCCACTACCCTGAAGAGCTTCACACACCCTCCGCACAGTATTTCAATACCCCTCCAAAACTCGACTCTCGCACTCCTTCGTTCGCAGGCACGGACGAAGAAGACGACAACGAAGAGGAATATGACTGGAGCGACGACGAGGACTTGGCAGACGAAGAAGCCAAGTTCCGCGAGCAAATGGGGATCAAGCTCAGGGAGAAACGACATTGGTCGATTTGGCGGTTCGTTCGCTTCTCGTCTACGCATAAACCTCATTGAGTGTATCGTGCTTCTAGTCTGTTTACAATCTTGTTCTCCTCCTTGATTGGCTCGACCTTCCTGGCCTGCATCCTCGTGACCCCTGCCCTGCTCGTCCACTTCTTTTGGTATAAACCTCACCCCACCAGCTACCGATACTATGTGGACGTAAACATCGAAGCATGGCTTTTCTGGGCGGCAGTCAATGTTGTCATATCCTGGGGCCTGGCACTGATCGTAGACATCATACCCACCATAGTTCGCATTTTGATATCCATCTCATGGGGCCATGTTTCCGAAGAGGTCAAGTCCCATATCGAATTCTACGACTCTATCAAGGATACCTTCAAGCCCTTGTTGTACGCCGCTAGTGCCTGGCTTAGTTGGATCATTTTGTTCCAAAATATATTCAAGCTGAACAGCAGCAACACCAACGGAACCAGTTTCGCGCCATATACTGATCACGTGAGTATCCTGACAAGTTTTCTTGGGTGTACGAGGAGCCAAACAACATCGACAGGTTGCCCAAGCTATCGAATTTCTGTTCTTTTTAGCACTCGTAATATGCGCTCAAAGGATGCTGTCTCATGTCATTGGTATGAAAGTGTTCTCCAGCCCTGTTCGTTGGGCTCACACTCATTGTCAGCTTTCGCATTCCATCGTACTGCTTATAGAGAGCGCCTTATGGAAGTCAAGCTTGGTCTTCGCATTATTGAAAAGCTGCGCGAGCATAAACCTCGGGCTCGGCAACACCACCACCGGTCTAGCGGCGGACATGGTTTATTCAGCCTTAGTTTCATCAATCCCTTCAGTGAAAAGGAGGACCCCGGCCGCCGTCAACGTGGTGACAGTGTTTCCCAATGTCATGATGGTGGTAACGATGCAGATACAGAAGACGACAAAGGCAAAGGGAAGCAGAGGCCGGTGGGATCGAGGACATCTACGCAGCTTCACGACGTTTCTCCAGACTCCGTAGAATACCCACCCTCACACAAACCATCCCAACAGGAAGAACACAATCCAGCCATTCTGGCTGCGCGGGTGATCAAATCGGCGGTATTACATGATGCCCGTAACATCAAGGGTCACGACGGCGATCTGAAGTTCAGTGTGAACTCGATCCATGAAGCCAAGGTATAGTGGCATCCTATTCATGCAAATACAGTATGTGACGATCAATTTGGTCTTTTACAGCGCTTAGCTCGAGCTATTTACAAGACGTTCCGTGACCGCCACAGGACATATCTGATACTAGCAGACTTCCAGCCTGCATTTGCCACTCCAGAAGAGGTTCAAGAAGCATTTCACGTCTTCGACAAGGACAACAACGGAGACATCTCACGCTCTGAGATCAAGAATACCATTCTACGCATTTACAAGGAACGGCGACTCTTGTCGCGAAGTATGCGTGATGTTAGCGTGGCTCTTAAAACACTCGATCGAATATTACTCTTGTTCGCCTTCATCATATTGCTGTTCATCTCGCTGAGCATTTTTGGTGTCAACGTCGCCCAGTCGTTGACTAGCGTATATTCGTTGGGAATTGCCGCGAGCTTTATCTTCAAAAGTGCGACCAGCCACATGTTTGACGCCATAATGTTCCTGTTTGTGTCACAGTGTGTTCATTCATCTAACTTGTCTTTGCCCCTGCTGACATTGTTCGAGTCCATTCGATACGGGTGATCGGTGTTTCATCGACAGTGAGGTTCTTCTAATGAATATCGATGATGTCGGGCTAACGTCTTTATAGCCAACAACTTGGTCGTGAAGAAGATGGGGTTGTTTGCGGTATGCTCCTAGCCCCCCGTCGTACTTCCTTTGTATGCTCATGCCACCACACAGACTCTGTTCATCCGAGCAGACGGCACCGAGACATACTACTTCAACAGCCAACTCTTCACGAAGTTTATGTGAGCCCTTCCTCGTGGATTCGGTGCGTCGCTGACTGAGGGGTTTGTAGAACAAATGTTCGCCGAAGTGACGTATGTGACTATTTTGTCTATCACGATAATCGACTGATTGTCATCTTCAGAAAATGGTCGAGTCACTCGCGATGCAAGTCGCCTGGCGAACTCCCTTGGAGAAGTTAGATGCGCTCGAGGCTCGTCTCAACGAATGGCTTGCAACGGAAGATAATCGCTGGTTCGAACCAACCACATCGATCACTTTGCAAAATATTTCATTCCAGCGCCATCTGGAGATCACCATCGCTATTCCTCACAACTCGTACGTATACTGAACGGCGAATCTAAGCTTTACCTGAAAAATGCTTCTTTTTCAGGACGTGGCAGTGAGTAATCTGGCTCCCTTCCTCTGACAGGACTCTTCACACGCGCCGTGCTCAGAGACTGGGGGCTGACGAATGCACGAAGAACTGCATTCCATGCGGCTGTTCAATATTATTGTCGACAACTTGGTATCACTGCATGCGAATCCCCCTTGCCGCTTGTCTACCACTCGGATGCTCAACAGTATCCTCCTGTTATATCGGAAATGGAAGGTCAATCCAGAGGCCACTTGAATGAAACAGAAGGGTCTACAAAGAGTTTCTTGGGTTTTACACCACCGGGTCAACAGGGTCCGCAGTCACTGCGGGCAAGAAAAAGCAAGAGTCGGAAGGCAGCCTTGCGGGGGATTGGTGCAAACAGTGGTGACGGACCTTGATCTCAGATATGGTCCAGACACCTCATGGAGTGGAGTAATATATGAGAACCCTGGTAGGTTCGTTAGACTTACGGAGACGTGGTGTACATACAGCCGTCGCGTGTTGTCGTTACGGAATGAATTTTTTGAATTTGCAAGGTTTACGGTCTTGTATAAATACGACCAGGCGCAGGGCGTGGTCGGTTCAGTTTCGGTTGCGGACGACGTCCAAAGCAATGAGCGTGGCAGATCTTCACGACCTCGAGCTCGTCTGGTAAGAAGTGGTGGTGACTCGAGGCCTAATTTTTCCTAACTACTTCCGTTCAGGCCATCCCTGGGCCCAACAGACGTGATCGTGACCGGTACATTCGACCAGGTCCGTCTCCTATCCATCATGTCGTGCCGTGCCGTGCTCACTTCTTTCTGTACTAGTGGTCGGCTTCCATTCATTTGGTCAAAGGCGACACTGGGTTTTCTGGTACAGTGAAAGTTCCATGGGGTGAAAAGGTCGCATACAAATTCATCGTCGACGGCCGCTGGCGATGTCGGGACGACCGACCCCAAGAGGACGATGAACACGGCAACATCAACAACGTTCTTCTCACACCAGACAAGCCCCTTTCTCCGCTACACGAACGTCCCGTACGCTTGTCCATTCCTCTAGAGCCTGATGGGTACGGCGACGCCGAAAACATGGTGACGGCCGTGGAGTTTCTTCCTTTGGCTGAGCCCGCCATCATCAAGGGGCAGCTCCCCCTGCCAGTCCCACAGATTTTTATCGAGGGTCTTGGCCGGGCATCTTCTATGAGCGAGTCCAAATTGGTACGAGGCTTCTCTCCGCTCTTTCGTCGTATTCGAATATGAACCTATTTTCCCCACGTAGGACACGGCAGCAGCGACAGAGGGACACGTTTCACCTGCAAAACTGGCTCCGTTCAAGGAGGCACCCTCCTCACATGATGTCGCCATGCTTTCTACCGATTCGCGCACCACCACGTCTTCCCAGCCATCAAGCAATGACAAGGTACCCGTGTTCCTTCCAGCCGTCAATGGAACTAGAGAGGCACATGAATCGCACAGCATGTCGGGTCATGCGGTTGCCGACGGAGAGCTCCCCTCTCCGGTACCTGAGACCGGAAAGGAGGCAGAGTCCGCAGTAGTATCTCAACCGTCCTCGCAGGCTATTCAAGATGGCCCCGCGCCTTCCGATCATGTTGACGAACCTCCCGCCGTGGCGCCTATTACAGTCTCAGAACTCGCCACAAAACGTTCCCAAGTTGACTCTGTCGAAACCGCTGCACGAGCTTCTACTCTTGCCTCCAGCACGCCGACTCACAAGAAGCGGCGGTCGCTGTTCGCGAGGATTAAACATATATTCGAAAGGGACAAGGACAAAAAAGAGCGGGACAAGCATTAAGACTGTTTCTCGCTTTAGTACCCATTTCATTTCCATAGCCCGGATAACGATCTGTTATGCTCGCCTTTACGTCGAATCACGTCTACCATCGCATTGCAATCCTCATAGACTTCACTTTATCATACTCGCAATTTATTCGTGATTTTTTGGCCCTTTGCGCCGCCGCAAACACGTAGACCGCGTGATGGCATAGGATTTTCTATTCTTCGGTTGCGTGCCTTATTGACGAATCTCCAACGCGATTCCTGTCATGATGAGTACATACATGGGCGAAGGGTGGATAGAGTGTCCCACCAGCAGCAATTGTTTCGCCACCTCGTCTTAGCAGAAAACGTCCCATGTCCTTGTTCACGGAGAACGGTTCGATGGGAACAGGTCTTGGAACGCCGCCAGTACTGGAAAGACCATCACCTCGCAAAGTGATCTCGATTTCAGCCGATACACCCTTGGTCAAGACGCTAAGAACACGTTTAGTCATGCCACACACGCATTCAAAGAATGGCCATACCGAGGGTTCTTCTTGGTCACAGAGCCAGTAGCTCGATCGAGACTGACAATCAGCTTCGAGATCGTCGCGGGCACGTCCCTGGAGTGATGGAATAGTTCAACCTATCAAGTAGTTTACCGTCAATGGCTCAAATTGAATTGGTGGTTGCACGTCGGCGTGCACCTACCGAAGCACCGCTGGTGATCGGAAGTTGCGTATCGAAAACGATGATCCGCGCGCTGAAACTAGTCGCCAGAGGGACGAGGTCGTTTAGCGGACAGAGGACACTGCCAATGTTGAGATGGATAAGATCGATAGCCGTCAGGTAGAGCGTGGCGTTGGATCCCGCCATCGCCCAAGACACGCTTCTTTCGTCAACATCGATGGCTAGCGTAGCGTTAGAAAACATCATGTGCGTGTATTGATCCTTACATTTGACGACGGCCGTTTCGTCCCCAGGAAGAACACGTAGTCGTTCCCCAACTTGAACGATACCGCCACATACTCGGCCGGTGACGCCCATACCAGAACTTTGTCCTTTGAAGACGTTCGAGATTGGCAGTCGTAGGGGTGATTCGATATCCCGCATCGGAGGTTCCAATTTATCTGGGAAACAGTTAATCATTGAAATGCGATGATAGTGTGCCAAGGGTACCTAAACGATTCACCAGGCTTGGTCCGCGGTACCATTGAGATAGCACAGATGCTTCAGGGGCTTTCCGATCCACAAGGTTCACACCGTGGATCGCGCCTACCGGGACGAAACTCGTTTTCGAAGACTGAAACCCCGACTGACCAAAGAACGTCTTCAACTGTTCGCATACTTCTTCATATCTCGCCTGTTCCCAATTTACCTAGCGTCGTTTTAGTAACGCGCTACGTTTCATGTCCGCGAAAACCGACCTGATCCAGCTTGTTCACAGCAACGACTACTTGCGACACCCCGAGACTTCGCACGAGAAGCAGATGTTCGCGGGTCTGCCCACCCCGCTCGAAACCCGCCTCAAATTCCCCTGTCGTCGCATCAACCACGAGGAGTGCACAGTCGGCTTGTGATGCTCCCGATATCATATTCGGAATGAAATCTTTGTGGCCAGGAGCATCGAGAATCGTTATCTGTCGATGTGCCGTCGAAAGTGACTGCATCGCGATGTCCATGGTGATTCCTCTATAGAACATTCAGCCAACAAGCACGGAGAATGAATCACGACAGACCGTTCTCTCTCTTCCTTTGTCCCGTCAAGCTCCCAAGCCCAGCTAAAGCTACTTTTCCCAGCTCTGTTGCTCTCCCTCTCGTTTGCATGGCGTGACTTTTCATTGACACGTCCGAGTTCATACAACAATCGGCCCATCAGTGTCGACTTGCCAGCGTCAACGTGCCCTTGAAGAGAAATAAGCTGCGCAGGAGTCGGACCACGTCCCTCGACTCACCGATGACTACCAAGCTAATGGCCTTCTTTACCCCTTGACCGGACGCCTGGAGCTCTCTCCTTGCTTCTTCCAACAGCTTTTCTCTCTCTATCGCTATCTTTGGGATAGGCTCATCCACCCTAGGAGACTCGTCTTCTCGAGGCTGTAGACCAACCGCTGAAAGATCAAGTAACATTTGATTCAATCCCCCGCTGTTCGTTCTGGCAGGGGTGGTCACCCCTGACCTCTTCGCCGACTGCGAGCTGGAACCTGCTTTCTTCGGTGTTTTAATAGGTGTTCCAATAGGTGACATTGCCCGAGAAGTCGGGGTGTTATACCCTGAAGTAGAGGGTGTTTGCGATGCCTTCTTCTGAGTAGCAGCTTTCTGAGCCTTGTCGCGCTCCTTTGCGGCTGGAGTGAGGAACATAGGAAATAGAATCAGCATAAAACATTCCATTGAAAAACAACAACAGCAATATAGGTGTACATCTACCGATATCAGCCCACAGAACCGAAAGAAATTGAAGGAAATAAGAAAGGGAAAATGGACCTCAGTGGACCTGTGCATCACCGTTGCCGCTGCGCCAGGGCGGTGCCACGACGGGCGTTGAAAACGATGTCGTCAGGACTTGGAACATCAAATGTGAAGGAAGTAGGCCGGACGCTCAGGTCTGTGGAAGTAGGAGACTTCACAGTGCCCCGCTTTTCTCTCTTTAGTTGGTAACCAGGGGTCGAGTTGCTGCGAGAAAGTGATGCCTGGTACATATCGACAATGCTCGGGTCTTCTCTGCCATACTTGGGCAATTTATTGTCCTTGTCCTTGTCCTTGTCCTTGTCTTCAGGGGATGTTAGAGGGTGATTGAGAAGTAAGGATGCGAAGGCCGAGGGCAACGCACGGGAGGGGGTAGGACTTGGCAGGAAAAGTGGGGACGGGAGTGAGCCCTCATCATCGGTGACGCTTGAATGGGATGGTGATTTAGTTTGCGCTTTCTTCGCCTTTAATGCCAACTTCGATGACCGGGTTTCCGTGCCAGGCATCTGAGCTAATGTGACTAATGGTTCTGGTTTTAGCTCCTGCGATGTCGACAGACTCTGAAGAGACTGGTATGATGTCGTTATGGCGGTCGTTGCCGTCGGCCCATTCGCGATAGGAGTAAGATACTCCGTGTGAGGTCTCGGAAGGTCCTTTGGCGGGGGCACAGGAACACGTGGAGCAATGGCGTGTGGATTAGCCTTCGCCTGGGCCAGCTTTGCCAGCTTTGATTGAGGACGTGGTTTCGTGTCTAGTTCACTGCGTGCCACGAACACTTCTGCAGGAATTGGTGAGCGGGGCACGCTGTGTCTCTCAGGTTTAACTGTGGAGACCGATATTTCAGACACGTTATCCGCTTGCTTCGCAGTTGTTGCTTGACGATCGTGAGCCTCTAAATCCATGGCAGTCTGTATTGCCTTGCGCACATGAGAAGACATGGATGAGGGTGTTGTGGACGGTGTTTTGACGGAAGGCGATGACTTGACTGAAGTCGTCGATGTTGGCTTCTCAGGAGTGCGAGGTGCCCTTGCTGATGGAAAGGACTGCTCAGAGACCTCTGATGAGGGTGGTTTGACGGTTGTGGCACGCGAAGCTAGCGACAGGCGGGATTCAGTTGACGGGCGCAGAGCCGGATATGTGAGCACAGAGGTAGTCTCCAAATCGGATGATCGAGTAGCAGATATTGTGCTGGCACGCGAGCTTGCCAGCTCCGCCAGTTTGGAACGCCTTGCAGGCTGAGGGCGCCGTGGTAAGTCCTTTTCGGGTAGCGGAGGAGGATTTTCGCTGGACTTGGACACGAGGCCTGGGATATCGGGGATGTTATCCGTTGCTGGCATCGAGATACTCGGCGCGCGTGGAGGGGACCCTGGTGGCTCGGATTGAACCTCTGATTCTACTGGTGTGTGAAGAGACGGCGCGGAGTCGTAACTCGAAAGTCGTTGCATGGCTGAAGGAGATGGGGAAGGAGGTATCCTATTTGGATCAACGGGGTGGTATGGATAACCGGCAACTTGGTAAGAACCTGAGGAGTGCTCTGAGAACAAATGAGTAGACCGCAGTAAATAGTTGCAACAGGACTTGCCAATGACTTTGCCATAGGACGAGGTCGTCTCGCTCGAGGAGAATGCGCGGGGGTTGTTCATCGCCACGAGCTGCTGTCTAGAAGGCCAATGGCTAGACGGTTCGGTATGCTCAGTAAGTTCCGTTATCGTGCTGAGACGGGAATGACGATCGGGTGACGCCAAACCATCATCCGGGTCGACCTCCTGATCATAACCGAGGTGATCAGGGGCTGGATAGTAATCGGGCTGATATTGTCCTTGTTGTGCTAGGACAATCAAGGGAACGCGCGGACGCTCCAATTCTTCCGGACGGCCAGTGGGACCTTGTGACGCTGAGGAATGGAGCAATGAACACAGTAAATATGGTTCCACGACACAAAGAGACACAAAAGGACGTAGGCACGACGGCGATATGCACCTTGCTGAGGCTCATCTCCTTTGCGACGGAAGCGGGACCACCAGGATTTAGAGCGGGACGGAGTGACATCATGAAGAGAAAGTGGCAAAAGCAATCTACGCTAACAAGAAGAGAAGATGCGATGGCCTACCTTTGCGCTCCCTGGCGGCAGCTCTGCGCTCTCGTTCCTCTGGGAAGGGTAAGAGAAGCGCCTGACCGGATGGCAGGAAGACGACGAACCAAATAGCCAAGCGATGGATTGCTCGACGTCGAAGTAGGATTGCCAGAGCGTGTCCTTGATGATGGCATCATCAAGCTCAGAGGTGGCTTCATCGCCGACTATGGCTCTGATGTGTTCGAATCCCGACTCCATTTGAGCTGCGCAAGGACATGGATGAGCCTGGAACAGGAATGGGCGAGAGAAGACGGACCGTGTTGCTCTTCGGTCATGTCATCGACTTCATCGTCGAGCGCCGCATCGTCCAGCTCGGCTGATGGTGTGATGGTAAGACAGAACGACGCGGAATGAGAGGGAGAACACACCGTGAATATCAATGTTCCGTACGAGTCTGTGTCGTGACATGGTATGAGATCGTCGTTGATAACAACAACGATCCTCCAAATACATTCAAATATCTAACGCAAAAAAAAAAAAAGTTCGTTCTACTCCTCTTTCATGATGTTGCGAAAACTCGCGTTTTCGGGCGCACAACTGCGTGTAGGTCCTCTTTTTTCGCGTTCCAGTTTATCTCAAGGCTTTCATTGTGCATTAAGACATTCTCTTCCACCACGGCCCGGTCGTATGACCTTGCAAAGCTCGTCCTCGTCGGCCGTCTAGGCAAAGAACCAGAGCTTCGTACGACCAAGAACGACAAGGATTACATCTCGTCAGTTCCCCTCTGTCTTTCCCTCTGGTCCCTTAACCTCCCCTAAGATACACCGTTGCAACGTCCAACTTTCCCCCTCCACCGCCAAACCCCGACGGCAGTATGTTTTCACCCTATATGCGCTCATGCTCTCATCTCGGACACGTCTGCCAGCTCGCGTGGAAAATGGCGTCACCTGGCACCACATCGTCTCATTCAATCCCACCCAGAATAATTATCTTAAAACGCTCAGCAAAGGTTCCAGAGTTTACGTCGAGGCCAACTACGAACTGCGTGATGCCGATCCAAATGCAGACCCATCCGCTCCATCAGGCCAACGCCAGATATTTCTTAGACATGGTGCGTTACTTCCCTCCCGCTATTGGTTTTCCCTCATCTCCCTGCTTTGTAGAGACTATCCGGGTATTGAGCACACCGTACCAACAAGACTCGGAAACGCCATCAGATCAGGTGTGACGTTATCTTGTTTCCCCGGATGTCGACTAGTGAATGTCATCACCCTACTTTATAATTCTCCGCATCCGCGTTTCCGTTTATCGTACATGAGTTATACATCGTGATCATCATCAAATGGCGTGTGTGGTCGCATGTGTCCTGATGCCAGTTCTCCGCCCCAAGCCTTCTCCTGGTGAACGTACCGAATCTCAGACTGGCTGTATGAGCTTACCGCGATGCTGTCCCTATGTTCTTGGTTTGCCGGCATTGGAACAGGCATTTCAGTCTGCAGCACTGACGAGGCGAGAGAAAGCCTTGTGCCAGATTGACTCTGCTTTTTGTGCAAGTAGTCCCGAATGGTCGTCGACATGAGCTAGTTGGCCCCTCGATGAGTGGAGGACTGCGACGGCAGAACGGAAGACGTACTCTATGGTCTTCCAGACTTGAGCCCGAGTAACAGGCCGCCACAGCAACGGGGCAACATGGTGCGTTCTGTCGATTTGAAATGAGCGAGCATCAGCGCCATCACGACTTGTCATGCTCACATCCAGCCATACTGGAAACGCTGAAGAACAAAATGAATGAGATTTTCGACGAACAACTGTATCAGTGACTGACCTCCCCCACGAACTGCGAATTCACCCTCAACTCCCATCTGCTTTGCGGTTTTGCCCATCGCGCTCATGCCTTTTTCGACGTAGTAGCTCGAGTGGCTCGTGCGCTTGACGACCGAGACCATGCTTTCTAAACATGCCCAGCTATCTAGACTGACATCACCTTCCCCGGAAGGATGGCCCAGGTCTCCCGCAGTGCACGCAAAGAGGGTGTGGCCAGCGATGGTCTGTATTGAGATGACCATGCCCTTGCCTTTAACATGCCGAGAGCTACCGCGGAAGCGCTTGCGGAGGGAGAGGCCAAGGGTGACCGCGTCGCTCGCTGAAAAGGATGAAAAACGGTATGTGCCCTCTTCCTTGAGCGTTTGATTAGCAATGTCGGCGTCAGAAGGTATCATGGCATGTATCGACGAGAACATGGGCACAAGGTTGCGGAGTAAGAGACGACTTTAAACTTTTGGAAACTCGTTTCAAGCTACGACTCGAGCACAATTGACTTGGAATCATCCGAACGACCACATCGTTCCTCTTCAACCAACCGACATGATGTCCTCTTCAACTTGCTACAACCCCGCGGTATGACGGGGTCACATGACGAAACTCAAGGCATCACGTGCACGTCATCATATTACTGGGAATGCTCGACGACGTCGTTGATGGAGTTCCTTCACGATGTTGGCGGTGACCCTCTCAAACCCTCCCTCTTTGAGCTTATCGCCCAAGAGCAGCTCAGAGACCTCCTTCAGCCAGCACTCAAGTATGTCTTGGCGGTGAGTACCACTCCGTCATCACACACCTTCATCTCAACCTCATCATTCAGGTCTTTGCACAACAATACCCGCGATATCTCATCCCAATCGTAAATCGCCACGAGGAATTCTATGCCATAATCATGTTGTTCGTCGAGCGACATTATCTCCGCAAGCAGAGTGAGTCTTGTAACCTCGCGTCAGAACACTCCTCAACGATTCTAGACGCGTCCTTTGCGGAGAACTTTTACGGACTGAAGAGACGCAGGCACCCTTGGATACCCACTTCCAGAGCGAGTGCTGCTGTTCGCGGGGCACCCGTCGCAGAAAAGCTTAGAGGCAGGGAAATATGGCAATCGCTGTTCTTCTTGGTTTGCCTGCTAATTTCGTGCGGTGCTACATTTACTGACTCCACACAGGTCGCCGTCCCGTATCTCAGAGCCAAAACCCATGACTACTATGAGCAACTTGGGGGAGGCGTTTCATCAGACATGTTAGAAGAGGCTGGCGAAGGTCGTCGCATGCGAGCACTGACCGACGACGTATGTCATGCCTGTGTCGAAAATGACTTGTGCTTATGGACACGTGACAGTCTCTAGCAGGGCGTTGGCGTCGAGCGTACAAAAAGTTTTTCCCATGGGTGATCACTTCACTTGAGCTGTGGTTGCTCGCCTGTAACGTGGGATACCTCTTTGAGCGCACTCCCTTCTACCGTCCATGGTTAGCTTGGATAGGTGTTGATTTACGCAGGTTGAATGCAGACGACTTCGTGAGTGCGATATCCCTGACATGTCCCACCCTTATTTCCGACGCTAAACTGCCTGCTGGCAGCTGGTGACTAGTCATGTGCAGGGTACTACTCCTCGCGATCGACGAGGGGCCATGAAGCAACTCTACCAGCATCTTTTGACTGTTCCGCGGTCGATCCTTGACTCGTTGAGGCTGCTCTTGCCGACGGCCATCTTCTTCGTCAAGTTCCTGGAGTGGTGGTATTCTCCAGGGTCCCCAGCACGTTCCCTTTCGATGTCTCCCCTCGGACCAGCGGTGCCACCACCTCGGATACTCGCGCCACACCCTTGCGGAATACCCGTGGATGGCACGATGTTCGGGCATTGTCCGTTGTGTCAAAGCACCCTCAACAATGCGACTGCTCTGCCCTCTGGTTACGTCTTCTGTTATCGCTGTGCATATGACCATGTCGAGCAACATGGTAAATGCCCTGTGACGCTACTGCCTGTCAAGGTTTGGCAGATGAGGAAGGTGTTGATTTGAGCGTTGGCCCAGGTTTCCAGCGACGGTCGCAGTCTATAATTTGATATGACACCCAAGACGTTATCGATGTCCACGTGATGGATGGTTGGTTGGTTGAAACGTTCAAGTAGTAGTTTGAACGACGACGAAGCGTGTTTTGGAGGCGACGACCGTAGACGACACACGTGCATACCTTCCAATCATTGTCTCCACTGTCATGATATTTTTGTTTGGAAATAACCAGCACGGTCTGAACGGTGCTCCTTGATCTCGTCTCTCTTCGCATCCGTGTGATATGAAGGTCGGCCCTCCCGCTAGATAGTACTCCACCCCGTCTCACTTCTCGTCAGTTTGGAAAGCAGATCCAGTCAGAACAGGTCCCAGGATGGTCTACGTATTATCTCGACTACAAGTTCCTCAAGAAAATCATCTCTTCGCTCGCGGCCAATCGACCCGCCTCCGAGGCTGCTGCTTTGGCGCTGGGCATCCGGCCTGCGGATCTCCTGAATCCGACAGGAAGCCCAACCATCACGATATCTTCCACAACCAACACCCCAACCGATGTCTCTCCTGATGATCCGAACCAGTTACCCATCCTCTCTTCCCTTGGGCGGGACAACGACCGTGGCCCTGACTTCCAGGCTCACAAGGCCGCTTTTTTCTTCAAGCTCGAACGAGAGCTCGAAAAGGCAAGTGAGCTCAATTTCGAACTCTGTTCGCTTTGAAGTTGATGGCTCTGGGCGTCAATTTAGATCAATACCTTTTACCTGCAGAAGGAAGCAGAGCTCAAGTTGCGTCTTGAAACTCTCCTGTCCAAGCGTCGCGCTGCAGCAACGAGGGGTCTTCCGGATGCCACGGATGGTTTAGCGATGAATCATGTCGAGTGGATCGCGGTCGAAGAGGGATTCCGTCTGCTTGAAAGGGATCTAGGCAAATTGCAGGTAATTGCCGTGACTCCCTCTGTCGGATAACCACCCATATCATGCTTGCAGCAATTTGTGGAGATCAATGTGACGGGTTTCCGAAAAATTCTCAAGAAATGGGACAAACGCTCGCGCTCTACCACCAAGGAACTCTACCTCGCCCGCCAGGTTGAAGTGCAGCCTGTGTTTAACAGACAGGTGATTTGCGCTCCTTCGTTGCTTCTTGCTTCTTACACATCAAAAGCTCATTGCAGATTTCTCGGATATTGTGGCAGCTAGTCTGCTAGACCTCACTGATCTCTCCACTGGCGTTAAATTCGAAGGGTATGTTTCTCAAGATGTCCTCGATCTCCAACTCAGCATTGAGCGGAACATGTACTCTGGCCCGTTCCGTGAGTTTGAACTCGATTTACGCAAGGCAGTAGAAAACTCCGACAAGGCGGCCATCAAGGATCTAGTGCGACACTCTGACATTCTTGGCATTCAGAACCGGGGGAAAGCCCATGTCACCCGGGTACTCTGGAAAGTCATTGTTGACGCACCTCCAGAATTGGGTGATCTCATCCTCACCGGCGTCGAGGTACCCTTTGACTTCGGATTCATCGACGATATCAATGGGCGGACGTGTCTTCATGAGGCTGCGGCAGCTGGTTCTTTGCGTCTTGTGAACTTGTGTCTGGAGCGAGGGCCGCAGAAGGAGAAGCTGGATGTCTATGGACGGTCAGCCCTGCATTATGCAGCGATGCATGGCCACGTGGCTGTTTGCGGGCGACTTTTGGAAGCTGGCGTCCCACCGCACGTACGAGACGTGGACAACTGCAATCCTGCTGTGTATGCAACGCTCAGAGGGAGTGCTGAATGTGTGCAGGTTCTGATCTGTGACCAGTGCCTACAGTCGCCATCCCCAGATTCCAGTGTGGCACCTCTGTCCCTGGCGAGCCAACACGGGTATACGGACGTCGTCTCATTATTGCTAAAGGCAGGGGCAAAATGTGTTCCTAATACAAACGGGGAGTATCCGATTCATCTCGCTGCTCGTGACGGCCATGCGGACGTCTGCAAGCTGCTCCTCCACCAAGTCGGATGGGATATTCCGGACAAATATCATGAATGGACGCCACTCTTTCATGCTGCGCGTTACGGGCATACTTCGTGCCTACACATTCTTCTTCAAGCCGGAGCTCGTGTTGATCGAACCGACGAGCTCGACCACCAAGCGATACACTACGCGGCATGGTACGGCCATCGCGAGTGCGTGGACTTGCTTCTCAGAACGATGCCCAAGGAACGCCCCACCGTCTCTCTCAGTCACATCCCAATACTCCCGCGGACTACGAGTGACGTGCGAATGGATGACCCCGATTCCATTCCATCACTATCTCTACCTCCGCCCATTATGCCACACCGAGTCTACGGCCACAACTATCTTGACAAGAACTATTTGGTGGTAATCACTGTAGGGTTACCCCCTGTCGCTGACCAAAAACGGTCCGGAAAGGCTATCAGATTCCATCCCCGTTTGTCGGAATCGATTTTAGCACATAGCGTATCGTTGCCTTCGCCAAACCGACTAAAAATGGTCATCACTGCGGGTCCTGGAGTCAATGCACCCCCATATACCATCGCGCTTCCGCGGCAGACGAATTATGATACATATATGTTCCAGGCATCTAGCTTGAACGATCTTACGCTGGAATTTTCGATATACCCTAACTTTGGTACCAAAACGATCGGTCGTGCTGTGGCTCATCCGTCCTTCTTCAACTCCACTGACGGTAGTTTCACCATATTATCCATCTTGGATCATCGTCTACACAGCATCGGCGAGGCATGCACCCTCTATAGCTTCTTCACCACACAAACTGACGCCCACATCCAGGTCAGCTTCTCTGCTCATGTTATTACTCCATTCCAAGGCATCACCCTGGAAGTCGGAGGAGCCGTCGAAACTTATTGGAAATCCCTGACCCTACCGCAGGGCAATCCCTTACACCCTGGCCCTCAATCAATACCACCATGGCGGCAATCCCCTAGATCGTTGGATTCTACACATACATCTCCCTCAATACAGTCAACACCCGCCTTTCCCTCGCACACGGTCACACTATCTTCCCTATCTGGGAGTTATGTTTACGCCGTTGTCCAGGTCACGCGAGATCTCCAGCCTGTGCTATATGGCGAAAAACTGCTACCGGAATCATCTTATGATCTGGGGGTCGCTGATGTTACACTCGCTCAGTTCGATGTATTAGCAAATCGACTGGATAGGGGGGAGCAACTCATTTGCAGAATAACTTCCATTCAGGATTGGTATAGAGTTCTACCACGAGTAATGCTGCCGCTATCGCGCTTCATGCAGGTACGGAGCTCTCTATATACAGAGGCACTCCCATTTTATGCAATCTCGCAGCTTTTACCCCTTCTGTTCGGCTTGACGCTGGAATTAGCGCTTTTCCCAAGTCAATCCATCAACCGCCACCTTGACCTTAATTTGAGCGTCAACGCGGTCTTTCGCACGGTGAGGCAAACCACATCATCTCTCGGTGGGGCCTTTGCACGTCGACGTATCGCCTTCACTTCTTTTTCTCATCGGGCCTGCGCGGCGCTGAACTGGAAGCAACCAAATTGTAATATCCCCCCTATTCCATTGCTGCGGATCATCACCAGTCTTACGTCTCGCTTCGACTAGATCCGGTCTTCTTTTCATCCAGATGTGGACAGGTCAGCAAGGATCACGGGTCAACGCCACCCAACCCTGACCTTCGAGATGCCGGTGACGATCAATATTCTTCCAGTGTGGCGGAGGGCGTGGATTTCGCTAAAACGAACAATCTGTTGGGCGTCTTCTTTGACTCCGAGCTATTGGTAATACGCCGTGCCATCCTGTCATTCTGCCAGACTTACCCACTTTATGTACGTTAGCTCCAAGTTCCCTCGCTCATCCAAGGCATCCGTGATGCCGGCTTGTTGGTGGGCATCCACGGCGGTCCGTCATCGACTGACGTTATGTCTCAGTCGGCGGAGGACACACATGTTGATGCATACGTTCATGATGCTATGGTAGTGTACACGGATCACGCCGTGAACGATTAAGTCTACGTTTACGTCCAGTCGTATGCTCTATGATCTAGGATATCGTGGCCGAGCGTAAGGCCCCACTAATATACACCCGTGATGTTTTGATACATTGCTTTGATATGAATGAGAGAATGGCGATGAATGGCGACGTTTTCTACAAAAGGGTCCAAGAGGCCTTAATCCATCTCAAATGGATGCCTTGTACAGCGCGGCGTACGAGCCACCTTTCCTGAGCAATTCTTCATGAGTGCCAAACTCAGTTATCGTCTACGAAGCGAAGACGCGGCCATTAATTCCTAGGGGAAGACGAAAGGAAGTTGGGGATTATGAACGTACCCCTCCCTCCATCATCGCGATCTTATCGGCACGACGCGCGGTAGAAAGTCGGTGAGTAACGAATATGACAGTTTTTGTCTTGTTGCCTGATGGGGACCCTGAGATATGGTGTATGGCATCAAAAATTTTGTTCTGGGCGTGTGCGTCCAGTGATGATGTCTGTCAAACTTGGTGAGTGATAAAGGAACATGACGCCATATGTATAGGCCTGTCACTTACGGGTTCATCGAACAGCAAAAGGTCAACCTCTGGTCGATCAGCTCGCATAAAGGCGCGAGAAATCGCTATTCTTTGCCACTGCCGTAAGATCAGGTCAGCGGGGCAGACACTTATTGTGATGAAGTAAGCACGGCTGAGCATACCTCGCCACCTGATAGGCCGTGTTGTTGCCGTGAGGACATCCCACAACCCAGAGTGCCTGGATAAGCAGGGGGCATACTAGCATCGAATCCTGAGCTGTCCAACTTTGTCTTCAAACCGTTGGGGAGGATGTCGACAAAGGTATCCGCCCCACCAAGGTGAATGGCTCGGGAAATAGCCGCGTGTGAGTGCAACTTCTGAACGTACCCTACCCCCACATTCTCTCGCACGGTTGAATTAAACTTTGAAAAGTCTTGAAAGACCGCCGTGACATGTCGATGATATTCGGTGGGTGACAATTGCCGTACGTCAACGCCATTGATAAGGAGTTCGCCGTGGTCGTAGTCGAAGATTCGCAACAAGACCTTTGCGAGTGTGGACTTGCCTATTTTAAGCCCAACGGGTCAAATTCAGCAATGAGACGCTGCATTCTACTCGGAACTTGCCTGATCCGTTGTACCCAACAATCGCCAGGCATTCTCCGGCCTCCAAGCTGAAAGTGACGTCTTTCAACGAAGCGTCCTTACTTCCCGGGTAAGTGTACGACAGGTGCCTGCGACGGAGCATGAGTATGTTTCGATACATGAATGCCAGATAAAGGGTAGGGACCTTGCTTCGATTTTCATCCCGTGTGGCAGGCTCGGATAACTCATGACGTCCTCTTCCGTCGGTTCTAGCTCAGGATGGATATTCATGGCTGCACAGAAAGCACCCATCAAGAAAATGCCCTGAAATGCCATACGCGTTGTCGTTAAGAAATTTCCGAATGTGAAGACCACAGCTTGGATTGAGCTTCGATATAGAGCCAACGATCCAAGTGAAGTAGAAGCTGATTGAAACATGAGCAGAAGAGGAAGCTACCAGAAGAAGAAGATCAGAAACAACACGTCGACTGCGCACACATCATGAAGACTTACATTTTGAAGGGCGAATAGAAGATCTGAAATATTGATCTGGTTCAGTAATTGAGACAACGTCAACTGGTTTGAAGGCGACGTTTGTCCGCCATACAGCATGGCCCTTCTAGCGTTCGTCCAAGATTGAAGGATCCATGGACCGAGGCCGAAGAGGAGCACCTCCGGACGATGGGACTCGTTATACGCAAGATTGCGTAATTTTTCTTGACGCTCCGCGGTCCGAGCCTCGTCGGGGGTGTAAACTACCTCTGGGGAGGACTGAGCGCCGATAAAACGGTTCAAAAGCAGAGGGAATAGGGCGGATAGCAGAGATAGAAGTAATACTCCCAAGTTGGCAGAACCGCCCGTCAGGGACAAGAGCACAAGAAGGTGTGAAATTAATTCAGATATCAAGGCGAATATTTGTATGAAATCGAACGGGGAGAGCAGTCCGAAGCCCCCCATGCCGTTGAAAGAACGAACGAAGAGATCGGATTCTTGAAGACAGTCTCGCACGACGGGGTCCGAGAGTGTCGGGATGTCGAGACGCAGACGCTGTGCAATTTGTTGGTATTCGACGAAAAAGCGGGCCGATTCGTGGACTATAGTCTCATTTGAAGAGCTTTCGACAGTATTAACGGTGAGCGGAGATGAAAGTGAGCTGGGACATACGCAAATGAATCGATGGCTGTTTCGGCGGCACGTCGAAATATTTCGGCGACTAGCAATCTCAACAGCCGAGACCACGAGAAACACCCGGATGATATCAGTGTCTGGAGCTGCGGTGATATGAATGTATCAGAATGCCGGTTCTATTTCCCGGTTTGCTTACCTCGTCGACGATCATCGCTTGTGAATAGCCCCTGAATGCTGGAAAGAAGCCACGGACAATGTGGAGAATCATCATAAGGGATGTGCGAACGGGATGCAAGGCCCATAAGGTGTACAACAAATCAGGGAGAGACGCGCGGGCGATTGTAAAGGCGAGTTTGATGTTTGTGTCGTTGATGGGACGCTGTGCGCCGGGCATGAGATATGTGCCTCTACGACGTGGTATGACGCGAGACGCTAGCCAAGCTTGTTCCACGGAGCGATAAGAAGGGGGGAAGGATGATTTGGGTGGCAAGCGTGGCGTTGGACACCGACGCCTAAGTTGGCGAGGCGGCTTTGGATCGTGACACATTTTGAAGGATGAAGCGGGAGACTACGGGGAGATGACGTGGGTTTGAAAGGAGGATATAAGAATCGGAAGGGGGTCACAGCATTCTTCGGGGTTCACGTCAAGATGCCATTTATGACGAAAGAGAGCAGGTCCGCCTCAGCACGAGCGAGATCCGAGGTGATGAGAGTGTGCAGTGCAGACAAGTATAGCATGTTGTCCCGACTTGAGACCAAGCATAGTGAGAAGAAAGATGTCAGGACGTTCATGAAACCTTGTGTCATTTTAGGAATGAAAGAGGGCTGCGTGAGCAGAGAACAGAGCAGGGCAAGCCTGTCCGGAGAGAGCGCGAATTGGAAGGAGGAGGCCCACGCAACGGTTTCACCACACGCCCCAGGACGTGGTCTCTTACCGGTAGCACAGGTTGCTAATTGTCCTGCGCTCGCCGGTGCGACCGACGTGCGGCGCCGGTTTTCCCTCGCATATCGTTCCCTTCAGATATCCATTTATGGTCCTACTCCACTTCAGGTCGTCCACCCGGCAATCTTCTTCCCAACGAGAAAATTCTAAAAAAAATCCCAAAAAAAAAAAATTATCGCATGATTCTTTCCAGCACTACCCCGATGCCGTCTCCCCTCGAGCTTTCAAATGAATTACGACTGGAACTTCGACAGTCCATCCCGGCTCCAAACGACGCCGGTACCCTCCCAAGTGAGGCTGTCAACCAACAGCACGACTCGCCCCACCAAATCCCTCCCTGGCCTCATGTCCGCGAGGGTTACGGCTTCCGCCCACCTTCAGGCATATCCACTCCAATCACGACGACCGCCGGTGAGAGCCCACTCCCTGACCCGAATGGCCTGGGTTGGCCAGGTATACTCCGCTTCTCCATCACCTCGTGCTTCAGTGCTTACATTCGTCCCCCAGCCAAGTCCACCATCTCTCGTCTCAATGCCACACCACTGGAGCGCGCTGCCTGTGAGAAGCGCATGGTCTCTGCGGTCCGCACCATTTTGGAATGCATTGGGGAAGATCCTGACAGAGAAGGGCTTCTCAAAACGCCGGAACGGTATGCACAAGCCATCATGTGGATGACCCGAGGGTACGAGGATCGCTTGGCAGGTGGGCTGACATTCCATTCCGTAAACTTCACCCTGCACATCTTCCAGACGTCATCAACGATGCCATATTCGCGGAAGATCATGATGAAATGGTTTTGCTCCGTGACATCGACATCTCGAGCCTGTGTGAACACCATCTAGTTCCGTTCACGGGAAAGGTGGGTAGTACCTCAAGTTCCGCAACGCCCACGATCGACCGTTCTATTCTTAGGTCGCCATAGGTTACATTCCCAATCAGCACGTCCTGGGTATTTCTAAACTCGCACGAATTGCCGAAACTTTCAGCCGTCGTCTTCAAGTTCAGGAGCGGTTGACCAAACAGATCGCGATCGCAGTTCAGGAAGCGATCAAGCCCCGTGGAGTCGCAGTCGTGATGGAGGCCACGTGAGTGCATCTCATTGATGGCCTACCTACTCAATGTTCCATTCCCGGTAGTCATATGTGTATGACCATGCGTGGCGTTCAAAAGCCGGGTTCCATTACAGTCACTTCGTGCATGTTGGGATGTTTCCGGGATAAACAAAAGACTCGTGAAGAATTCCTCACACTAATCAGGAAGTAAATAACATACCCTCCACACCGTCGCGATTCAACTCGGAACCACTTTCGGTAATTATTACTACTGATCCTGGTAAATGTACGTAGAATATCATCCATTTAGTGGGTAGGCAAACGGAATAATGTACCGATGTACAGTCAGTAGACATCTCTATAGGAGGATAATTAATCCTTTCTCGCCGATCGTGATTTGTCTCCAGCCTGCGGGTCAATAGGAAGGGTCCTCTTAGCCAGTCCATGGGGGTAACGATTGCGAATGATCCTCGGTCGTTTCGGAGGCTGCAACGATAGGTCGCCTCCTGGAATGTTGTTGACCTCCCCAACATCCTTGTCCCGATCTAGGGGGAGAGGAAATGAGTTCAAGTCAGTAAATGATGGGTGATGATGACTCACCAGTTACCGTTCGTTTCCTGTTGTCACGCTCGTCCTCCATGCACAATGCATCAGACCGGTAAGACGCCGTTTGCGCCTGGGGAGCCGAACGAGCAGCATCTTTCTCGCCTATCCTTGCACGTAAACTGGAACCTGTGTCTGGTGTGCCAGCTGTCGAAGTTGGATAGGAGTGCTGTCCATGGTCACGCTGTTGGCCTTTCCAATCACCACCACCTCGGCTAGCACCATCAACTTTACTCCCACCCCTAGAACCATCCACAGACGACATCGCCCTTGGAGCTGATGGGGTGGTTGGAGGCAAGGTTTTGGGGCCATCCGGTATCCGCTTTTCGCTGGGCTGTTAATTATTAGAAGTATGATCGCACCCATAACCAAGTGAAATGTACCCTGTCGACAGGGGGGCGGGAGTCTCCTTCAGACGTTTGAAGTTCTGTTCGATGCCTGTCGGAATCCCGTGGGCGTTCGTGGCCCTCCTTCTCAGAGCGGCGACCACGTTCCTCTCTATGACTGTCCTTGCGAGAACTACGCTTAGAACTACGGTCAATCTGTCGACTGGTCAGCAAGTCATATTGGTCAAGTAAGGACACTGACATCGTCATCGGCAAGACGTCGTCTTTTGCCAAGAGCATCATCGCTAACCTGAGCAGCGGCACGCTGCCGAGCGGGGTCGGGCCGAGTGGGAAGACTTCGGGGCTCTGGTGTGGCGGTGGAAGCTGCAGGTGCCAAACCTTGACTTGATCTGTCCCGGTCCTTGCGAGACTCGCGGTCACGGTCCTTGTCATCTCGACGGTGGCGATCTCTGTCCCGATCCCTGTCTCTGTCACGTTCTCTATCTCTGTCGCGACGTTCCCTATCCTTCTCCCTCTCTCTGTCGCGCTCCTTGTCACGTTCTCTATCGCGCTCGCGCTCCCCGTGTTTGTCCCGACCGCGGTCTCGATCACGCTCCCTATCACTCTCCCTATCCCGGTCACTTTCACGAGCCGACGTGCGATGGCTCGAGATCCTTTCGCTTCGGGGAGCGTGAGCAGCACTACTCTCCTTGCGGTATAATCGCAATTCTTGTCGAGTTTCCCGCTCTAAGGCCCTCCCATCTCCATGGTCAACATCACCAGTTCCGCGGTCAGAGCGGCGTTCGCCACTCGCTCGACTATCCACGCTATGATTTCTAGTACCAGGGGACGCTGTACGCCGGCGTGGCAATGGAGACGGAGCTTCAGAACCAGGTTGACTGCGGGAATCACCCACGGGTCGACGGTCATCAGATTTCTCTGACGCACGGTGACCAATTGTTTGCTTGGCTGTTTCGCGGAGCTCTTGCGCCGAAAGCGTCTGACTTGGGGCAGTTGGCGGAGGCATGACCTCGGGTGTATTTTTGTCGTCAATCCTTTGCCTAGGAGATAGAGGTTCTCGTGGGCTAAGAGCCATAATGGTGGGCCGAGAAGGCTTTAGAGCCTCCTTGATGGGGACAGGTGCCCGAACGTCGACAGGAATCGGAGGTAGGGAACTTTGAACAGGAGCAGAAGGTTGCCGAACTCCGAAGCGTGATACAACTGGTTCTTGTTGGGGATGTATCCTTCCCTCTTTTAGCGCAGTTGGAATAACGTCAATATCCATCGTATCTTGTTTTTTGCTTTCGATGTCTGGTGCCGGTGATTCACTCCCCTTTTCTGGTCTAACTCGTTTCACCTTCTCGGGTCTGGGAATGCTAATTGGGTCACATGTTGAGAACTGGAGCTAACCCCAGTGATATTCGCATGATATTCATACCTTTCGATAGCCAATTTCGCCAAGCTTGCCGGAGTAGATGGTCTTTCATCAATCACGTCGTTTGATGGCTGAGCTCTTGGCGCCGCTGGGACGCCTGAAACTGCGCTGACTTCGCGGCGGGTGTCAGGTGTCGAAACTGTAGAGCCATTGAGTAGTGGTGTAGGATGTGATTTGTCAAGCGCCTGCGAGGCCGACGGGCCGGGCTTCGGGGACATAGCACCACCGTTCAGCTGAAAAACAGATCAGGCAGGAAAAATCATAGAGTAAAACCTCTTACCTTGGGGGGTGTTGGTCGTGGAACGGTCCACTGAGACTCGCGCTTCTTCAAAGCTGCCGAGTAGCTGTGGTGATATGAGAACATTCCGCAAGACCGAAGGAAGGCTTGCTTACGCCCTACTGAGTATCTTAAGGTCACCTCGTTCCTCGCCTTCGACTAATTTATCGATCATGTTATCAATTACGGGACCATATTCGCCAACAGCAGATAGGGGAAAGACAGGAAGAATTTCCTTCAGAACGATGATGGAGTTGTAGACATGCATGAATTCTCCAGTTTCAATGCAACTGCAGAGGCTCTGGAGATTTATCAGTTTCCTGATTCTGTCAGTGCCAGACCACTCACTCTTCCCAGCTTTCTGTGCCATTTACGTAGAATCTGTTTGAAGCCTGACCATGACAGCAAGTCTTCTGGAAAAATATTTACAAGGTCCTTGTTGGTCCAGCGTGGTTGGAAGCCCGGAAGCAAAGCGGTCTTTCCACCGATCTTCGTACGATTGTCCTGAGCGAACAGTTGCTCGTCTTGTGACCACTTCCATAGGTCTGTAAGAACCCCTAACAAAAAGCGCCCTGACATCCGATTATGAACAGCTATACAACAATAAAATGAATCTGGAGTTGCATACCATAATTCTTTGCTTCATATTCGCTGCAAGAGAATATCACTGTTTTGATATGGTCTCCGAGTAGCTGATGTTCAGGGCTGTCAAACACTAGTCTCGCGCAGAATCTTGATACCAACCTTGTCGTAACACATCAATGTGGGAAAGCCCAGCGTTCCTTGTGTATGTATGACTTTGATAATTTGCGCACAGTAGTCAGCATCCATGGGTGATAACAAACAGCGGGGTTGGATGCAGTGTTCGATAATCGCAGATGCCAAAACCGCATAACGGTGTTCAACTTACAGAGTAAATTAGTCACTTGAACCGCTGAAGGTGGCGCAAACTCACCGTGGGCGAACCAGTGTTGTTTCTCTCGTGCCAACCGCTTTAACGTGAAAACTCTCGAAGCTGTCTGTTCCTTGAACTCTTGGGCCAATGTATTGACAAACGTGTTACACCGATCACGTCTTGCCCTATGCGAGCTTGCCGTGAGCCTTTTTGCGCGATCGGACGAACGGTCGGCGCTAATATACTTGGCGTCTTCTTGTCGACTGAGGGTGCGTAGTGCAGCTCCCTCCTCGTCGTACCTGGCAGCTGGAGGGGAAAGATCATACATCGATAATTGCCAAAACGTTAAGTAAAAACCAGGGCTTGATAGAACTTCATTCAACTCAAGGCTTCAACTCAACTTCACAGGACTTACCCAATCACGTCTATCGCGTTACTCTTTGCAATCTTTCGCACATCGTCAAAAAGCGCCTCTAGTTCAGGTATCCAAGGACTCTATAAAATGGCGAAGGTTATTGCACTGAGAATGTTAATTGTATGTGGTAAGCGAACCTCTGCAGCGGGAGTAGTTATTTCTAGTTCAACATCCATCGCATTATCTTCGTTGCCTTCTGCCAACGGCGGCTTTTGTTCAGGATTATCTCGTGGCGTATTGGTACCACTGGGTGATTCCATGCGTGATGCAGATGCGGACGGATCACGCTTTGCTGACAGACGAGCCTTCAGTCGCTTCTCGGCTTCTTCGTTAGCAACGCGTTCTTTCTCTTGCATCGACAACGCCGTTCTCTAGAGACTTTGGTCAGTCTCAGTCAACTACAGCTAGTTGGACATTTACCAAGAGAATGTTGTTAAGCATCGGACGAATAATCTGCATGCAAATTGGAGCAGATATTCCATATAATTCTCCAAGGTCGGCCAAAGAAGGAAGAACCCTTTTCGCGTAGTCTTCGGGGAGAATAACGGCCGGAGAGGTAAGAAGTTCCAGGTACTGCAGTAGCACCCCATGGGTCTGAATTGGGCAAGCGACTTTGAGACCAAGATGCGAGCACGACATGACGTGCAACCTACGGTATCGAACAGACTTGCAAGGGACTTAAGATGGGTGTCTGGAGCCTTAAAGACGCAGGACTGACGCTGCTGCGCTACCTGAATAAGGAGAGGCAATGCCAAGGACGTCTCCAGTAGGGTCTTCCCCAGTCGCTGAGGACCTTTAAGGATTGCATCGCCAGGATCCAGACGGGCACCTCGAGTTACGGATGCGATTGCTTCGATGCGCAGCGCCGGACCACCAGCCATCGCAGCAATCTGCGAATCTGAGAGACTTGGGAGAGGTTCAATGCCCGCCATTTTCCAGATTAGCTCGCGAAGAACCACTATTTCTGTGGTTTGGCCATTGTATAGTTGATGTACGACATATTTCAGGAGTGGGGACAAATCTGCACTGTATCGACGAAAGAGCATGCCGGTGAATGACGCGAGACCTGCTACTGTCAATAAAATACGGTGGGGGGGCTACAAATAAGCTTACTTTGCAACCAATCCGAGATATTAACTCCGTCATCCTTCACTCGATTCTTATAAGGATTAGAGAGGGCGTCGAGGATGATATAGACCAGCACATCGAACCCCATGTTGGTCACATATCGAAGTGCTTGGATCACGACGCCCGCGAGATTGTCATACGCCATAATTTGGTTGACCGCGTTGGAGAAGAAAATGCAAGGATTAGAATGGGCCAATTTTGCGACCGTGCCAGAGAGCGTGTCAATGGTCTGGTGCGATAAGCGACGCAATATCCCTTTTGATTCCCGATCAGCTTGCACTTGACGTATACGAAGTTCTGGATGCGAGCTGTATGTGCTCATCTTCCACTCCCCATAAAGTTTCCACCGAGCTGTTGTTTCATACTGCCGGATAATGTTCCAAATCTCAACAGTGCAGACAGCGTTTCCACGGATAAGAGGTAGGGAAGGGAGGAAGTATAGTCGCAAAAGTCTGAACCAGAACATACGAACAGGATTCAAGGGGTCTGGCTCCCCTGCGGGCTTCTTCGTAACAGGGTCAATAGCAGCCTGAAATGAAGATAAACACATCGGCTAACCGCAAGGACTGTGGACTTACCGTAGACACTAGTTGCGACCTGCCAAGACGCGTTATTTTCGAAACGAACATGGGATCGCGCGCTATGTGGAGGCCGACAAAGCTCATGAGAGGTTCAATGACGTCAACCAGATCTTCAAATGTTGTCGACAATGGAACCCTCTCCAACCAGTCAGGGAAAAAGAATATAAACTCCGTCGTAGCTGTGCTAGGTGGTGTTGGTGCAACTAAGGTCAGTTGTGGTTTGCGGGTAGGCGTAAGGAGGACACCAGTAGAACCGTATCGAGCACGAGGTTGAATGAAGCTGGGATTCCGCTCCTTGATCACGAAAGCCGTGTCGTAGAGAGGAGCGATGGAGTGCCTGAGAATACGAAGCACCAAATCCGCGAGTTCGACATGAGCGTTTACGAACCACGGGAATTTGGTCAAGATCGCAAAAGCGGGACGTAAAGCGCCGACAGACAGTAGGGCGCTGACGAGAATTGCCTTCTGGTTGGGAGGCTTCCAATCTAGGGCTTTTTTGGTTTCCTCCCCCGTCTCTGGACGCGCCTTAGAACCAGTATTCGTCGACTCCAGGGGAGCTGCCATCGCTAGTTGCGTGATCTTGGCATCTGCGATTCTTTGCTGAACCTGATCCAGATAATCCTTGTGGTACGACTCCATATCTTCATCAGAAGGTGATAGCTGCATGGCTGACATGAAATTTCAAGTCCACACAACAAAATAAAGTCAACGCACGTGGGGATATAGTTCCTCGAGTGAAACAAACCCTTCCCGTATTAATATAGCGGCCGCAAGGTACAGGCCTTTTGGCGATGGTTCGTGAGCATCCGGACCCTACGGAAGTTCAGAGGAGAAAGATATACCGAGACACATGACAAACCTGATAGTATGCGAACTTGAAACCAAGCACCTGAGCAAGTACCCGTGAATCGGGACCCCTTGAAATTGAATTAAGACCTTTGCAGCTCAGAGATAGAGTTTCAGCGGTTTCAAGTACTTCATCAAATGATTTTCCTCGATATTGGTCGGAAGACGGAATAGGTGGCATGCAAACGTCGAACGTGTTGGCCATGGAGCGCCTTATCGAACTAGCCCACGGGGAGAATGACAGAAGGGAGAGGAAAAACGTGTAATGGGTCGTGATGTTGACAGTCAGAACATCGAGGATGACGTCCAGGGCACGATTGGGGTCGAGGTCGAAATATCCAATAAGGCCCATGATCTTGTCCCATACTATCCGAGAACGCTCCTCTATGGATGCGACACTCTCGACAGGTCTGCCATCCTGTGGAGAATGCGAAGGTCCCAGAGAGCTCATGACCTCGACACATAGTTTGCTGTACCCTTCGGACTGCTCGCGGAGAAGGTTGAATTTGTTTTGCTTGTAACTGCAGAACAATCACGATATGCAAAAACTATTTATGAAGAACTCACAGGAGACCCGTTCTCGTCCTAATCTCCTTCTTGTCGAACGACGACCTGTCCGATACAAGGCCTATATTGGCAAGGAGGTTCAAATCAAGCCGCTCCCGGCATACAGCCACGTCGATAATTCTAGCAAACTAGGTAGAAAGTGAGTTTAGTGTACCCGAAGCATCCGCGGATGCCTCACCAAGAGTTTCTTGACAACATCAACGAGAAGTTCCTTGTCTTGCTCAGCAGTCTGCTTTATTTCCGCAGCTTTGCGCACGTCACTGGCCGCGGCTGTCTGTTCTATATTTGCGATAGTAGCCTTGGCATCCGTCACAACTTCATCCAACTGCGCGTCAAGAGACCAGACGACGTCGATGAGCAGTTCCCCGAAGTGAGAGCCACTTTTGGTATGCCTAGACTGTGCAGATGAAGAAGGCAAGGAAACCAAGACTGAGTGGACAAAGTCAACGAAGCTTCGTGGCGTTAACCAGCTATTCGAAGCCCACGTCCTCAAAACAGAAGATAGTAGGGAATGATACGCTGTGGTCAGCGTATCAGAGTTGGCCAGGTCCGTAGGGTTTAGATGAGCTGGAAGAAGGAAGTTTCGACTGCAGACGAGAATATTGGGTCGAACATGCCTCATAAAAGAAGATTGAACATACCACTCGGAGTCGCCACTCTTGGACCACCTTTCCAAACAACCATTGACTCTGTCGATGACATTCATGACCGCACTGTTGGAGAGCTAAAAAGCAGCAAGCATGAAGTGCGAGCACAAGGCCAAGTTACTGGAAGTCACCATAGTCATTGTTATCCCTTGTTGACGTCTGTTGTCTAAAGCCTTTTGTTTCAAACATCCCGCGTTACGACTGCCAAGTAAAACTTTTCAGTAGACAACACTTGTTCTAACGGCAAGTTAGTTCGAGAGGGAACCCTCGAAGATCTGAGCCAACATATTGCTGGCGTCATTTCAATTTTGGGCTCGCACTGGGAGGTGGTCGCAAGTACAGAATAATTCTGTTCGGCGAAAGTGTGTAATGTATGTCGTGGACTCCAGCAACCAGCCCGTAGAGTCCGAATCGTGAACTTCAGCCTCAGCTGGAGTCTTTCAGACGGTGCCGACTTAATATTCCATACTGGGTAGCTCTCTTCTCTTCGAACAGGTCTCTACTATAATCTTTAGCCTCACAATCAGGAATAGTCCAAGCAGGTAAGCACTACAGATCCCCAACGGACGAATTGTATTCAAATTCGTCGTGATACGTGTCACTGAGATCTCGTGCACACAACGACCTCATGACCGCGGACCGTGCGAGTCGGAGTCGCTAGTGCTTTGCCGACCTTTGGACTCAAGGCAGGCTCGTAATTTTCGGCTGTCGCTATCGACTGACAATACACATGTTCCGTCCAGGGTACTACCAGCACAGACTCAGAGTATACCATACGGGCAGGGTCCGCCTCGGGCCGCATCACGTTGATGATGATTTGATGGGATTGTGGCTTCGCCATACGCAAATGTTCCCCGCAGGGATATTTTTATCTAAGTTCCATCGCTAACTGAGCTGTCAAATTCATCCGAGGCTCACATGCTCAATTTCCCTCCCTGGTGTTTGATAACGCAGAAGCCCATAAGTATTCGCGTGGCGGCAGAAGCACTTTCGCGTCTACATTCACCTCCGTTTTCATGGCAGATATCATCCCAGAGAAGGCACTGGAAAGCGGGAGCGAGGACTCTGGCTCCCAACGCGGGGAGATCTTTGAACGCCCGGCAGGACTGAAGGGAATCTACTACCACCCTCACTTCCAGGTGGTTATGCTTGGATTTGTCTGCTTCATGTGCCCTGGCATGTTCAATGCCCTGGGAGGGATTGGTGGAGGCGGTCAAGTCAACACAACAGCTCAAGCCAACGCTGGCACGGCTACTTATGCTACTTTTGCATTCTGTGCATTCTTCTCCGGGTTCGTGTCCCTCTTCCATGTTCGCGTGCTGATAATTGATCCTCTACAGAACGGTCAACAATGTGCTCGGACCTCGACTTACCTTATTCCTCGGAACGTTAGGATACTCCCTCTATATTGCTTCGTTTTTGTGCGTTCGTCACGTTCCGATCCCAACCGTTTCTAATCATCTATGCTATAGAGCGGATAACATTCACCCCAATGCATATGACTTCGTCGTTGTCGCTGGTGCCTTCCTTGGGCTATGTGCGGGGCTGCTATGGACCGCACAGGGGTCTATGATGATGGCTTATCCCACAGAGGCGCAGAAAGGCACGTTCATCGGAATTTTTTGGGCAATTTTCAACCTGGGTGCCGTCATCGGTTCCGCGGTCGCATTTGGAGTCAATTTCAATAACAAGGTACTTACATGGCTCAATTGCTGAGTCTTGTGTTGACTTTGATTGCTGGACGTTGCATAAGACGAATGCAGGTGGGTTCTATACTTGAATGTCGTTGTGATTGGTCTGAACTTAGCTCACGAAGTCGGGAATGGAACCTATGTGGGTGAATTGTCACTTGTCAAGAAGCATCACGTTCAGATTCGCGTTTGCCAGATCGGTTTCTTGATTCTCACTCTCATTGGAGTATCCTTGGCTCCGCTCATGGCTAACCCCAAGAATATTGTTCGGACGGATGGCACGAAGGTTTCCCTACCTCGTCACCCATCCTGGAAATCAGAATTTTACAGCCTTTACGCTGCTCTCAAGACTGATCCAATGATCATCTTGCTGTTCCCTATGTTCGTTGCGAGCAATTATTTCTACACATGGCGTAAGTATTCTATCGTTTGACTTGCTGCGACAAACTGAGTGCATAACGATGACTAGAGCAAAATGATTACAATGCCGCGCTTTTCAACATCCGCACACGTAGTCTCAACGCATTCATCTACTGGGCAGCACAGATATTTGGATCCTTGCTCCTCGGGTACTGTGTCCTTGACCGGTCACAGTTCAGGCGCCGAACTCGTGCGTTTGCGGGTTGGACCATCGTAACAGTGATGGTTTTCATCGTTCACATATGGGCTTATGAGTATCAAAAGTGCGTCACTTTTCACTCGTTCCGGGAATATTCAACTTAAGGCGGACGTAGGACCTATACGCGAGCCACTATTGCTGCTCTGACGACCAGGATGGACTTCAATGACCCTGCTTATCCAGCACACGGTTGGTTATACATTTTCTGCGGTCTCCTGGATGCCATGTGGCAGACACTTGTGTACTGGCTATTGGGAGCTATGTCGAACGATTTGGCGAAGCTTGCTGTGTTTACTGGATTCTGTAAGTCATTCTGATCGTCACCTGGCCAAAAACCAGAACTTAGCATTCACAGACAAAGGTATACAATCTGCTGGTGCTGCCGGTGTGTGGCATGCAGATGCTGTTGCATCACCGTAAGTGCTCTCTCCTCTGGTGGTCGGGTACAATAGATAGATTGGCCCTCCCAACAGCTACTCGAGCATATTCATCTCTACGTGGGTTTTGTGCGGCGCAGGAATGGTTTGCGCCCTTCCGATGATTCACTACCGTATCAAGGACCATACAAGCTTGGATGATACAGGATTGTTCGTATCTCTCTTTTCGTTAGCGTGAAATAGTTTGACATTATGTCCTGCAGCGAAACCAAGGCGCAAGACGCATAGGGTCCATGACCTACGATGATGGAGTTGATGAATCTTTAATCCTTCTGCTGGTCTGGTAATTTAGGGTTGTTTACTTGTCGGACGCCCGTGACATACTTCAGCTGTATACAGTCTATACATACTATGCATCGTTTACTGCTCCCTTTTCAGATGTGTCTCGTAGTACCTCCGTATCCAATGCCCGTCTCAGGTACTGTCTTAAGTAAAGGTCGGTACAAATTTCGATGCTGTTTTACTCATGTAGCCCACTTCATTGGCTGGGTGCAAGCAGGACTCAACTACCAATAGAACCAAGGGAACTTGTAGATAGGGAAACTGTTTAAAGAACACGACGATCCCCACTCTGCCCGGCTCGATGGGACAACGGAAGGTCTAGTCTGTTACCTGACAGCTTTCGCCCTAGGTCCTCAACGGCTCGTTGGATAATTGCAGTAACCTCGCTCCGAAGTTCATCCAGATGTGTATGGCATTCAGAATCCTCACTCTTCATAAAAGGGTCTCCACCTGCTTCGACAACCGCGCTTTCCATCCACCCTTTGACATGCGGGCCGCTGCAGACACCTGGCATGCTCGGTGGCTTACCGATTGGTACGGAGCCTTCTGCTACGCCAGGCGGTAGAGAGAACTGTTTCGGCTTGCGTAGGCGTGGACCGTTCAAAGCAGCCATAATATCTTCCGGTGGTATCGGGTCGCCGAACGTGACACCGAGTTGGGCACCCAAGTTTGGGAGGTACTTGTATGGGAATGGGCGATGCTCTGGCATCAGCTTGTCGAAACCTGTACACGCACGATCGGATATAAGCCAGGAACGTCAACGTAGAACTGGTACCAGTTAGCCACATGGGTATTATCAGGGGTGGGACTTTAGTCTCCATAATCATTCTGCCACTGATGGAGGCGTATCATTGAATGCATCTTATTGTGCGGTGGAGAGCACGTACACGCCCCATTTGAATCGTGGTAAATTTGCGATGCCATCGGTCTGCGGGTACGCAGTGGGCTGGTATACCTTTCCTTCGCCAAACATGTGCAGCTAGAGTGAATAAGCTTGATATGAATGGCGGCGACAAAGATAAAGACAAACCCAGTGACCCTGGTTTAGCTTCTCGATAGCCATATCGAGCGCGGGCTGCCAGATACTGTTTCCGCGAAACGTCTCTATTACCTGACCCGTACGAAAGAAAGCGGAGAAGAGACTTTCTGACCAAAGCAAGCGTTCAGCATAAGGGACGGAAAGGCCATAATCTCCGCTCCACTGACGGATTCGTAAACATGATATCCGAGGCACCCAAAACCCATCGTATAGTGTGCGACTTTGTGAAGTTTTCGAATGGCAGTATACCCCAGACTAGAGGATCGTCGAGGCTATGTATAGGCGTAAGGGGTAGAATGTGGACAAGGGGATGTGAACCAACGTGGACAAGTGGTTGGATACTGTCGCCGAAATTATAGTACTGGGGCTGACACGCGCGACGCGGAATACACACCGGTTATTAGACCTTGGCCACTGTGACTGCGGTCGCTCCTAAGCGCGTCCAATAGGACGGATAGATTTCTAGCGGTGATGGAACAAAGGCCGGAGTTGAGAAAGGCCTTGCAGGTGAGTCCTACTGCCGATATGACCGTTGCAGAGGGGGTCATTGAAGCATAGCTGACTAAGCGATAAGAACTCAGTGTGTCACCTTCCTCCACTCACGACGGTCAAAGCTTTCTGCGTGCCTTCGCGCCGCTTTCTCTTTAAAGCATGCTTCCCGCGTTTCTCATACCATTCCTTTCTGCGTTCTTGCTGCTATGTCTCTTTTCCCCAGCAGTGAGAAAGTCCATCATGGAGGGGAGTGATACTCTCGATGCTCATGAAGCTGGCCTTGCATTGGTCGCATCGCGTACGTCGTACTTTTCTGTGTTTGACTAACACTTCACAATTTCACAGGAAATCCTATCAGAGAGAGTGGACCACCAGCATGCATGGCAAAATTGATTATGCTCAGACACAAAGTGTGTATGCCAAGTTTGTCCGCTCTATCCCCGGTGCTGACGTTTTCTAGATGCACACCAGTGCACGGAAACGTAGAAGTCCAATGACCGCACGTCAATCACGAAACTTTACACTCATTCAACCTGCGCGTCCCCGCACCACTTGGGTCCGCTTTGGCAGACCATTCGTGGGCAAACAAAATCACTAATTACCAACCTATACCAGAATGCTTCGAGAAATCTATTTGAACCTTCGAACTATACCATCCTACTTGGTTATTTATAACGGTGATACCCAAGTTTTTCCATAGAATCTTTCCTTTTTTTTTTGAGGGCGAATTTCTGTACATCTTGTTACCAACCGCTCGACCCTGTTACCGCTGTGTATATTCGGATTCTTTTTGCCAGCGGGGATTCTTGTGTGTGGGTACTAGTTATAATTGGCAAGATAATACCCAGAAGACAAATCAATGGTACTCATAAAAACATCATCTATACTGTAAATTTGCCACTCCTGCTAGATACTGTGGACAACATACTCGAGCACTTCTTTGCCTTGCGTGTCTCCGTAACGGTCACTGCATTCGACGGTTGCTTTGGCCGCAGTGATCCACCTCCGGATCTGACCTTGGCGTGGCCGGTAACAGCAGCACTGTTGCCCGATCGTCCTGTGCCGTGGTAGTTGGGTTGGTTTTTGGCCCAGGACGCCAGCTGACAGCGTTCTTGATCGTTTTCTACGTGTCGCTTGGGTCGCTGACAGATTGTCGTGAGTCCATGGGGAATCCTTTACGAGAACGGACGAACCTCTACATCGAAGTCCATCTGACCAACATTTGGAAGACGGGCCGTCGTGGGTTTACTCTGTCGAGAATCCACCACCTTAACACGGACCGCATCGTCGGCTTCATTCATCATAGACTGGTCAATCCAACTTGTGTCTTCGGGGTCCATCACCTCAACTTCCTGGAATACTGGTTCAGAGACGTCCAAGAAGCGTACGACCCGTACCAACAAGTTTATTTTGCGCCATCGCGCGCACACGTTGCCGAATTTCGTCCACAGATACAGTTTCCTGCTCTTCGGGCTCTGCAGTTTGGATATCATCGTTCGCAGTCGTTGCAGTGTCCTCTCGCAAATGTCCGAACTCGTCATCTTCGTCCATAAGGTCTTGATGGTATGTATTGTAGAATGCCCTCGTCTCCTCATTTCGGCCTGGAAACTCATGTAGGTTACGTGGTATTTCGCAGCCAGTCACTGACCTAAGGCTTCCAGACTATCGCCCTCGATTTTTCGTTTCTTATGGATCCGTTGGCGAATACGACGTGCATCCTCGTCGTCATCTTCCTCACTATCATCTTCGAGGCCAAACCCCCGGTCACGGCGCTTCATCCGGAATTTGCCCTCAATGGCATCTTGGTGTAGTTTCTGAAGCCGCTGGTCATCTTCCTCCGCATGTTCCCTAACGGGGGAACATCGTCGTGGAATATCGAGAGGTGGGATTGCCCGACTCACCGATGTTTTTCCAAAATAAGGTCTGCCCCCTCGGTTTCGGCATCCATTGCCATGTCGTCTACAAGCCCTTCGACAACTTTGTCTTGGTCATTATCGTCCTCTTCTTCCTCGTCCTCTTTCTTGGGGTTACCAAAGCCAAACATGTCATCTTCATCGGATTCCTCGGCCTCAGTCGCCACGAATTCTGACTTCCCAAGTTGCTCTTTCCGTCCTTTGGATGATGGTCTCGGGACTTTACCGAGAATCTGAAACGCATTCAATTTGTTGACTTGATTGCTGCATTGTCCAAGAGACTCATGTTCCAATGGCGAAGTACTGCGTCTGCGTAGTCGCCTCAGTTGTTGAGACTCCGGAGATAGTTCTTGAGATAAGGACAACGACAGAGTGCGGAGAGGAGGGCGAGCGCTAAGTGGTTGTGTTTGAGTGAAGTGGACCTGAGTCCCAACGAACTTGGATGCCTGTGAAGGTGTCATACAGTACACCTGAGGGCTTGAACCTTCGGGGCGAGTTTGTGTGAGGAATCTGATAGAGGCAATCAGAAAGCAGTTAGATGTAAAAATCTTCAAAGAAACAATTCATACCCATGGTCATTTACATAGAGTTGTTCTTTCGGTCTGTCGTTTTGGACCGCTGCCGCAACAACATATTCTTGCTCCTTCTCGAATATGGTTTCAGCCTTCTGCCTTAGAGTATCACTAACCTCAAGGGCAGGCTTCAGTCCAACATCGAGCGTTAATGATAAGCTGTCACTATCCGCCACAATGTCAGGTTTCGTCAAGCTCTGATCCTCGGCCTAGTTAAACGTATGGATGGGTAAGTGAAAGATCACGGCCGGAAAGAACAACTGACAGAGAACAGTTGTGAGAACCCGCCATTTGACACGGGATTGATGGCAGTCAACGAAGACTCAGGGTTGACCTGACTGTGCAGTCTTTCCAGAAAGGAAGGCTGCAGTCGCTTGGATCTGGACGGATCATTCTCGATGTTCTCCGCATCCAAAGAAAGACGATTGATACGGCTGACGCGTTCACTTCGCAAAACTGGTGGTGATCTAAGGCTTGATGCAGAAGGTCGGGGTGGCGATACCGCCGCGCTATGCAAAAGGCCTCTTGGGAACGAAGAAAGGGATGATAGGAAAAGGTCATCCTCGTCTTTCGAAATGTCTTTCAATGGCGATCTGGCATCTCCCTTTGGTGAACTTGTGTCGCTGGGGTCTTCGACCGAAGTAAGCGAGAGGCCCCTTGTAGCGCTGTCCTTCATACCGTGCAGGGATCCTAGTCTCGAGCCAAACACCAGCTCTGAAGATGACAGCTCATGACGCACAACGGCCTTGTTCTCCTTGTCCTCGCTGCGATCGTACATCAATTTTGCGCTGTTCTCCTTGTCGTTTTCATCCTCGGTTTGGGACTCCATTGAAGAAGCGGACTCCCTTTGTACGCTAGGCAAGCTACGATGAATGGCTGGTTGCTCTTCGTCGTCAGATCCTACAACAACGCGAGTATGCCGCTGGCCAAATTTGTTACGCTTTGAAGGTGCCTCGACTTCCCCTTCCTCGTCGCCTACTTCTTGCTGCAGAACCTGTGAAATCTCCTCCATGCTATCGCCCGGCTCATCGTCATCTTCATCTTCATCTGCATCCATATATTCAGGGCTTGCGGAACCCTGTAGTTCTGGGGCATAGTCTTCATCACTCTCGTCAGCACTTGCCGCATCGTCGACTCTACCACTAGCCTCCACCGCCTTGAGACCCAACTCAGCATACGTCCCGAGCTTCTGTGAAAGTGAGGTTTGTTGGCCGTCACCACCAGTATCCCGTGACAACCGTCCACCTCCTTTGATCCACTCGGCTTCGTGCCGCTTGATGGACTTTAGCTGCTCATCGTTATGTTGCGTTATCATCAACTGATCCAGTTGCTTCTTAGTGAGCTGACCCTTGGAGCCTTTCCCTTTGCGCGCGAAGGACGGTTTTGCAAGCTCCTGTAATTCTTGTCTCGAAAACTTGAGAGAGACTATGGCAGGGCGAACACTAGGATGATTGATTCTCCGTAATGTGGCCAAGTCCTTGACTGGGCTACCGTGAGCTTTGTCCAGTCTTCGCAGGGCAGCTTCTTCACGAGCAACAGCATGCATATCGTCTTTGACAATCAGCAAGTCATCGTCATCGCTGTTGATACCGAAGGCTTCTCTGGTGTCGGCATGTTTCAGGGCGACTTGCTTTATTGCCTGTAGCTTCTGCTGCTTTCCACTTGCGTGAATAATGGAAGCTACGGAGGGCATCTCGTCATCGGAATCACCCGCCGCGGGAGGGAGTGACTTGGCCCTCTGGGAAGAAGCTAAGTGATTGTTTGTTCCTACGTGCGCGGAGGTTTTTAAGAGTCCTGTAGGCAGGCCAAACATGCTGTTCAGAGGCGACGGTCGTTTGGAGCTGTCAGTCGGAGACGAGAATTTCTCAATAGGATCTGAAGGCAACTCCACACCCGAAGTTGGGATCACAATATTGTCTGGCCTACGAGCGGATGAGCACTACTATTAGTTGGTCGGCAAGACCGCTAAGAAACATACCGAAGACCAGCAAAGAATGTAGACAACGTGTGCTTCTGTTCTTGAGTAGGTATGACTTCCACAGGGCGATTAGCCGCAATTCGAGAAGACTCAAATGCAGCCTCCCGTCGTTCTTTCTTTGTCGGTGCCTGGCATTGTAGGCTTTAGCACTGGACAAGTCGGAAGTGAATACGATAGAGAGCTTGTACCTTTGTCTTGGGGCGCACCAAGGGTTCGCTTCGCCTCCCTCTCTTTGACTTGATTGGAAGCTCAGCTGTCAAGGGTTGCTCAACATCAAAGACAAGCGGGAGCACGTCACGGGCAGGTGCCTTCCCCTTTGTCTTTCTGCCCGTCATCAAGATTTCACCAGAAGTGGGCGGTGTTGGTGATGAACGACAGTGCGGCGTTGTAATGACGTGGCGAACAGGCGAAACAGAAGATGAGTTACTTTGTGCTTCCGCTTCTGATTCAGAGGTAAGTAGGTTTACGACTCTTCGCGTGCGTCGGCGGACGGGGGGAGACTCGGGCGGGTGTTCCTGAGAAGAAGCGGCGTGACGGGAGGCCGGAGACGGAGGTAACGAGGCAGAAAGGAGGTCTCCAGAGGAAGGGCGCGCTTCAGTAGAAAGGATTACAGTACCCATGGAGACGCTTTGAAGGTCTTTCACTAGAGGTGGTCCACCGCGTGCGATAACCCTGGATGGAGATGGGCCTAGCTTAGATGACTGTACGCCGCCGTCATCGAATTCCTCATCTAGTTGTTTCAATCGATGCCTGAAACCGAACTGAAAGGAGCTGGTCGAGTCAGGACTGCGAGAGTGTTCACTGTCTGACGCATGAACAGACGAAGACGGAGAAGACTTGCGCCGTTGTGAAGGCAACATGGCGGTATCGTGGACGCAACCGCGCTCAGAGGACTGCTGCTGGTCATCTGCGGGGACCACGGGTGCTGGGAGAGAGATGTGGCTTGACCGCTTACCATAGACCACTGGGGCACGCCTTATGGGTTGGTCGAGCGAGTGTGAGGCGTCGTCGGCGTCAGCGTTGATGGGGCCCATGGTTGGCTCTGGGAGGAGAGGAGGGTCGTTGACAGTGGCGCGTGGAGACGTGACGTCCCACGAACGTGACCGAGCGCGTTTAAGGCAATCATCGCGCTGTTCGCGTCGGGGCTCTCCTCCGTACCCACATCCTCCGCGCCCACTCCCGACGCGTCCTCGACGCGTCCAGTTCACGCTTTGCTGTCTCCTGCTCGCAATTCGAGATATACATCTCGTGGGAACCATTACAGACAGGGGCTTTTCAAAATGGAAACTACTATACAGTTCATCAGCCACTTCTCGGCAAACTCCGATGGAGATCATCCCCCGTCATCGTTGTCGACGTTCCCCACCACCGTCAAGATGAGGTACGTGCACACTACAGACGCTCCCCTTGTAGTCGTCGCTCACTATTGTTTGTTTTCTAGCCACCGCAAGGTCCGCACCCTTACCGATCTCCTCAAAAGTACTATCCGCTAACACACCGTACAGTACGAAGCACCCCGTCACGGCTCCCTCGGTTTCCTCCCCCGAAAGCGTGCCGCACGCCACCGTGGAAAGGTCAAATCCTTCCCAAAGGTTTGTATAATTTGCTGCCTAGCTTTCGTTCTCTAAATGCGCGCCATAGGATGACCCCAAAAAGCCCGTTCACTTGACCGCCCTCATGGGCTACAAGGCTGGCATGACTCACGTCGTTCGCGACCTCGACCGCCAGGGTTCCAGTATGTATCTTATATTCCTTTCACATCATTCCTTCCACCTTACCTCCTTCGCAGAGATGCACAAGCGCGAGATCGTCGAGGCCGTCACGATCATTGAAACACCACCTTTGATCGTCGTCGGCGTTGTCGGCTACGTCGAGACTCCTCGTGGACTCCGCACTCTGACCACTGTCTGGGCGTCTCACCTCTCCGACGAAGTTAAACGTCGCTTCTACAAGAACTGGTACCGTTCGAAGAAGAAGGCCTTCACCCGCTACGCAAAGAAACACGCAGAAGATAGTGGCAAGTCCACTGCTCGCGAACTCGAACGCATCCGCAAATACTGCACCGTCGTCCGTGTCCTTGCTCACACCCAAGTCCGCAAGACTGGCCTCAGCCAGAAGAAAGCCCACCTCATGGAAATCCAGGTCAACGGTGGCTCTGTCGCTGACAAGGTCGAGTTTGCACATGGCCTGTTTGAGAAGCCTGTCGATGTCAGCGCAGTGTTCGAACAAAATGAGGTTATCGACGTCATCGCCGTCACCAAGGGTCACGGTTTCGAGGGAGTTACCCGCCGTTGGGGCACCAAGAAACTTCCCCGCAAGACTCACAAGGGTCTCCGCAAAGTTGCCTGTATCGGTGCATGGCACCCTTCCAAAGTCATGTTCTCCGTGGCCCGTGCCGGTCAAAGTGAGTGTAGCTTGCGAACTCGGAGTAAAACGTAGTTGACTATTTACGTAGACGGCTACCACCACCGCACCGAACTCAACAAAAAGATTTACCGCATTGGCCTCGGCTCAGATGACTCGAATGCTTCAACTGAGTCGGATATCACGAAGAAGAAGATCACACCAATGGGTGGCTTCCCCCATTATGGTGTGGTGAAGAACGATTACTTGATGCTCAAAGGTTCAATTCCTGGCACCAAGAAGCGTGTCATCACACTCCGGAAATCGTTGATGACGCACACCTCTCGCCGGGACCTCGAGAAGATCGAGCTCAAGTTTATTGACACGTCGTCCAAGTTTGGTGTACGTGATAAGTCCTTTTCATCTTGTATCTCTCAAGCTGATGTCCCGTGCAGCACGGATCCTTCCAAACTGCCGAGGAAAAGGCTGCGTTCCTGGGAACGCTCAAGGCCAAGGATTGATTCCATGTTTCGTGTATTACTTAGGCGTCATGTCCCTTTATACACCTGCTATGTATGCCAGCAGCACATGCATTTCGAGTGATTTCGGCGAGCGGAAATTTTGCACCCGTGTGGCGTTGGTCAACTGAACGCGGAAGGAGCGCTCTCGTTACGACTGCCACAGGCGTCAGTCTCGGTACGTCGCCCGTCTGTGTCCACGCAAAGCACGAGCCACTGAATGCATAGCAAGGATGACTCATGCCCACAGGGTCCGCGTTGGGCCTCAGATCTTTGCCTGCCTTGACATCCCAAAGGCTACCATGCAGGCTCGTGCGCAACCCTCCCCTTTTCGTGAGAGGCCATTTCGTCGCTCAGCTACGCAAAGGAATCACCATTACTTCGCGTCAACCGAAAACCGTGCTAAAAGAATCAAGCGGACCAACGAGCCACGATGCATCCCCGACGAGCAGCTACTCGAGTTCGAGGGCTCACTTCCCCACTGTTTCTGCCAATGGAACGCCTCGCGCTTCTCAGGTCCAAACGTTGCTTGCAACCAAACATCGTTTCGTTGGCATCGATTCGCTGTCAGACACGCAAGCCCGCCAAGAACATGGAGGTGTATCACGCCGGCCTCCCAACTACAGCAAAAGAAAATGTCCTGCTCAGAGACGTCGCACATTGTTATGGATCATGCTCACGGCCAAAACTCCAGATCGCGCGTGGTCGGCTTACGAAGAATTACTTGCGTTCCAAGTCGCAATACCGCCTCACCTGCTTCACAAATTGGCGCGTCTCCTTGCGTCTATCAAACCCCGTACCCGCACCGTTCATCTCCAGCTCCTTTCCGTTTTGAACACTCTGGAAAGGAAGCATGGCCAGCTTCGCTTATGGGAGTGGAACACGCTGATAGACAGTGCTGGAAAACAGTGGCACAAGACGAGTCTGGAGGACTACGAGAACGCACTCGACATCTTCAATAGGAGAGGTGTCCTTCCTGCGAGGAATACTGCCTCCGCCGACCAGACTGTCGATGCAGTGACCACATCGTGTATGGGACAGCAGATCCCAGATATCTGGACGCATAATGTCCTTCTATCCATTGCCACTCGTACCAACTTACCGCTTGCCATCCGCCACGCGTCATCCCTCCTGCTTGCATCGGGTCTTGCCCCAAATCGATATAGTCATTTATGCCTCCTTCGCTACTTTGCGACCCGGAACGATCTTCGCAGTGTTTGCTCCACGCTGCGCAAAATGAAGGAGCAAGATCTAGAGGTTGGTCTGGATGGCATCAACGCATGTATATGGGCGTATGCGTGGAATGGACGTTTCGATGTCGCATTACCCATTTATCGCCTTCTCCGCAGTCACGTGAAACCTACATCCGACCTTGGAGAACATGACACAGAAGAGGATGCCCGCTATATCTGCGACACTGTCGGACTTGACGTTCCAGATGGTTTTGAACCCAACGAAATCACTTACACGATGATGATTCAGGCCCTTGCTTATCACGGGGACCTACGGAATGCTCTCAGCGTCTTTGTCGACCTGCTTTCAACCCCCAATCGCGAAGTGGTTACCCGTACGGACGCCACGACCATCGCCCCCGCGTGCTATAAGCCATCCATGGCAGCCTTTAGGGGACTTTTCCTCGGGTTTTCTCGGCATGGTCGAGAGTTGGCACATCGTACAGTGGAGGCGGAGTCCGTTGCAAGGCTTTTCCCTTCTTCGCAGGCTATCTGGAATCAGGACACTCTAGAGACTGTTTTCGCAGCGTTTTTACAGCTCCCAAGTCTGCCAAAGGCAACCGACAGGGTCATTTACTGGATCCTCATCGCATTCGACAAGACGAGTGGCAGCGATTTGGAGAAGCTCCGCGAGGTATGGACCAAGTTGGAAGCCAAGTACGGTGGTGGCTGGGGCGGACGTTTGGAGGAAATCAGGAGGTCTATCTTCCCTTTCTAGTAGCTATTAGGATGACTGGCACTTTGACGGGTTCGACTGCGTCTTCATTCTAATACAGGCGTGCAGAGTTACAAAGAATTCCGAGTAGAAGCATCAGTTGTTAATGGGAATTGTCTGTTAGATGTCCTTGTCCCCGTTATCCCTCCTCCACTGAACGAACTCGTCCCAACCGACCACACACTTTCTGCTTTGGTATCTCCGAAGGTGGATGCCCCGCCGTAACTCTTCGGTGATGGTCCCGTTCCAGTCCGCTTTCCGGATGGCACTGTCGATCGCCTCGATCTTGTCCCATCCTTGCTCGACCATGACGTGGGGCAAATACGTGGCCGAAAGCGTGCGCCTCCCAAAGATGCGAGGCAAAAAGGAAGACGAAGATAGAGGTGACGGGGCGGTGGAGTCTGCACAAGGGTATACCGGCGGATTTGGGAAACTGATCTGTATCCCATGCACGCCGACCGTCCAGTCAAGATACGACGACGCGGTCTCAAAGTCGGTCAACAACGAGATCCTATGAGACGTGAGAGAGTGCCTCTTGCGCGGAGGCGTACGCACCCGCATTCGAGCAAAGGGAGTTCCTTGGCTTCGATCTCCCTGAATCGGGAGTCATTGAAGGCACTGATGAGCGCGTATCCGGCGATGCCTTCGCGTAGGAACATGGCCTCAAAGTTGCCTATGCAGCCTCTTAGCTTGGGTGCACGACCCGGACGAGAAGACCGGACATTCCAGGTCACGAACAGGGGACTGGATGATGGCGGTCAGCATCTCAGTGCACGTGAGGGTATACGACGACGCACAACTTCTCGTCCACGAAGGAAGGGGGGATGGGTGTGCTACCTGTGAGGTTGCAGTACAAGGTATCAAAGGCAAGAAAACAATGTTCCGGGGTGCAGGTCTTGTCCTCAACTGCTGTCAGACCTCCCGCAGGGCTGGCAGGGAGGAGAGACATGGCGGCTAAAGGACAAGGATACCTCGAGTGGCTCTTATCGGTTCATGCCCGCCTTCCTATCTGGGTATCCTCTAGAATTGAGGTGGAGATGAAAACATGATTGCCAGTCATTGAGGGCGCATCGATGTCGACTATGAACACATAGTTAATCTGTATGTAGTAAGGTAGAATATATGGTATAAAGAGATAAATCAGAATTGGGTAGGGGGTGGGAGGGAGGACTTGTTAAAGTGACACGGTGTCAAAGTGAGCCCAGAAACCATAAGACAAGTGCATAAAGGCATAGCAAGGGGTGTGGTTGCAGTAGTTGGTCGGAGTATGCCAAAATAAACAGGAGATCGGATGTGTAATCGTCATGAAGAGCAACAACTCCAGCCTCCCGAGGTGGAACGGGCCTTCTCTCGTGCTTCCTCTTCTTCTGCCTGCGCTGCCCATGCCGGCGTGTTCGGCGCCGCCAGAAGCACGCTATCGCGCTTCCGGAGTTCGTTATCTCGTTCGATGATATCCTTTCTCTCGATTATCGCACCAATCAAAGAATCAAAGAGAATTTGGATGCCTACCATGAAAAGGGGATGGTGAGCGGCGAAAAAAAATGTGGTACATCTTGTCGCTCACCGAAATCATCCTTTGCAGAAACCTCGAAGAGCTCCATACCATGATGAAGCCCCCATTCAGGTCCATCCTCTACTTCATCTTCATGTAGGCTACTACTGTCTGATTCTGCGTTTTCGTTCCATCCTCCGGTGTACCGTCCAAAGGCGGAACCAAATCGTGATTGCGTGGAACGGGAAGAATCCGTGACGGTCTTTGATCTGTTTAGTTTTACTCCGTTGGTCGTTTTAGAGCGTGGGAGGCCATTAGAAGTGTTGCAGCGTTGAAGTCCATCACTGATAGCAGGATCGAGGTAAGAGGCGCTGTGAGGAGGGGAGGACTTGAGGGGCATGCAATTCAATGGAGCAGAACGAATGCTAGTGAATGAGGTGAATCTCGGACGAATATACGATAAAGTGGAGGGAGGGGGAGGGGGAGGGGACGGAGGAGATGGAGGTCTGGGTGGGGGAAACCAGTTGTGTAGGGAAACGCGCGCAAGATCTGAAGTGACTTGACGCTGATGATGCAAATCAGCCTTGGAGCCAACGATGTAGATGATGAGTTCTGGTGGACAATTTTTCTTCAATTCTGGATAAAACGGTCAGTAGCTGGAACGACGGAGGGGGGAATAAGGACTCGCCTGCAAGCCAACCTCGTATATCGTCAAACGTAGAAGCATTCGTAATATCATACAAAAGGAGGGCGGCGTTGGCACCCCGATAATACATGGGAGCCTAGGAGATTGTGAGCAACTGGAACGGTTTTAGATGCGGGGGTGGAGGGAAAGAAGAAACACACCATGCTACGAAATCTCTCCTGTCCTGCGGTGTCCCAGAGCTGGAGGCGAACTTTGAGGCCGTCGACGTAGACTTTCTTGGTGACGAAGAAGGCACCGGTGGTGGACATCATGTTCTTAGGATCAAACTTGTTCTGTGTGTAGCGGTGGAGCAGACTGGTCTTTCCGACGCCTGTGGTGATATCGGAGTGGCATTGGAGTGGACATTGTGAATAGGAAGAAGACGAACCTGTGTTGCCCATGACGACTATTTTGGCATCTATGCCGTGCTCATACCTGCACGGTGGTGGACGGCTACAGTCCCAGGCGAGATAGTCGGCCATTCCGGGCGAGGTCGACGTGGAGCGGGATGCCACGGAGGGCGGGGAGGGGAAAGGGGGAAGAGGGAGGACGGGAGGACGGGACGAGGTGTTGAAGATCGGCAGCAGTACGCGACCAAGACTCACGTGCGAGTGTTCGGTCGCGCTCGCCAGAGGAATACATAACGGGCAATGAATTTTGACAACTACACTACTCCTGGCTAACAGGCGGAAACTCGAACACCACGTCCTTGCCAGTCAAGCGACGGTATACAGACGAAAACGAGTCCAGCTTGTACTCCAGCGACGTCGCATCCTTCGAGTCGAGGATTCTGCACCAACACTCAGCATAGCTCCTGACCAACGAGTGCATGTCACCTACACTTTCAGCAGTTTCGAACCATCTACAGCCACACGCGTCCTCTTCCCGACAATCTCGGTCGGGTACACAAGATCCTCGAGGATCTTCTCGTGCACCGACGTGAGCGTGCGCGAACGTGGTCGCTTTTGCTTGGTGCGCGAGTTGCGCGTGGGTTTGCTCAGCATGCGGCGCTGAGCGACAAAGACGACATGTCTATCAGAAAATTTCTTTTCCAGCTCACGAGTGAGTCTGTAATATCAAGTTCAGGATGGCAATCAGTCCTTTCAACTATGCACACACCGTTGCTGGATCTTGCGGAAAGCTTTCAATTGCGGGACGGGAACGAAGACCACGATGGCTTTTTTGCCGCCTCGGACGTCAATCTCGCGAGCGGCAGATATCTGTAGGGGACGGAGCTCAGCTTTGAGCTCAGGAACGTTGTTCTCCAAATCGATAAGGGCTTGTGCGAGGCTGGTTTCGGTTTCATCTGGAGACGTTTGAGGAGCGTTGGCGGTACGAAGGATCTTGTGGTTGACAGACATGATAACCTAGAGATGAGATGTAGTCAGCATCCTGCCGCACCAATGCGCATCCACCGAATCTGAGCGTTCTTCGCAGCCCCACGACCTTTGACACGACCACCAGACGACATTACGGGTCCCTAACAGGGTCTAGGACGGACTCACCGAGCTTGACGCCTTGGTCGATGTCCTTCGTGTGGAAAGTCTTGTGTGTGGTGGTAACCCACTCGTCTTCCAACCAAACACGATCAATGCAGCCTATTTAGGAAACTCCACCTCCCCATGACATGTCTCTGGTACGCTTGAACTCGTTCACCCATTTCTGTTCCTCACCGTCCTTTGGCAGCACCACAAACGTCAAATACCCGTCCTTTACCTCCAGTCCATCCGCAGGTTCGCCATCCTTTTGCTTTGATGCATCGCATACGTCTCGTAGAGTCATCTTCTTTCCAACCTTGAGCAGTCGTTTTCGATGCGTCACCGCATACACGACAAGGTTGCTGGCCGTGTACTCCTTCTTTTCATCCCAGCTCGGTTCAGGCGCTTGGGGTGGAAACATCTGAGAGATATGGGTGTAGAAAGTCGTATCTTCCATGAAATGAGCAATGACATCCGATGTCGCATACTGAGGGTACAAAAAGAAGACTGGGAAGATGAGCGTCGATCGGGTCAAATCTTCAGAGTCAAATTGCGGGGAGTATGGATTATCCAGTGTCCCTTGCGGATTGCTGACAATATAGAGATGTCGTTCCTACCGATCCTGGGTTTGATGCCCGCGCCAATGCCACAAGGCAACAGATTGCTTACCTTGAAGGCTATCCGCAGGAGCTCCCTCTCTTCCCTCTCTTTGCGTATGCGCTCTTCTGTTTCTTTGCGCTGTCGATCTTTCGCTTTTTTGGCGCTCTCTGCGCGTGACCGAAGGGACTGTACGGCCTGATTGTGAGGATCAAACACCAGACATCGATCGCAACAATCGAGCGCTTCCTCAAGCCGACCCAGAGCTAGCAGCGCTGTTGCAGAGCGATATAGCGATTTGGATGACTTGGCACTGATACTCAGTGCTTTCGAGCAATCCTTGAGCACCAAGCCATAGTTTTCTGCCTTGCCGGTTAACGTTCACTGCGAGGAAATATTCTACATACTCAGCTCGAGGTTGCAAGCAGCGCGATTGCAATATAGAGCTTCCTGGAGTGTAGCGTCTGTTGGTTTCGCATCAAGACCTTGGGCATAGAAACCAATGGCTTCTCGATAACGTTTTCCCTTGTAGTAGTCATTCCCTTGCTCCTTGAAGTTTTGCGCGATTTCTGAAAAACTGGTCAGTGACCCCCATCACAAGGAAACGAGCGTCAATGTTGCAGACCGTCTGGTGTACCGTCGTGTGTGAGGCTCTGCAACGCTTGAATCGCAATGTCGTCCGAGTCCTCATCGGGCAAAGACTTCATAAACAATGGGAGAGATTCGAGAGACGCCAGCGTCTCCTCAAAGCTGACTTGCACCGGCTGTGGTCCAATTTGTGAGGCCATGTTCACTGGCAGCGCAGGTTTGACTCGGACCAAGTTGAACGAATGCAAGTACAGTCATCCCCCGGCAAATGCGACAACACCGGCAAGTGCGACAATCCCAATTTATGCGTCCACATAGGCTATTTTCTTGTCCTATAATACCTCATATCCTTAGGAGTCGTGTTGGGTAATGGTGTAGACCGGGTAATTTGAGTCTAGCACCACACGGCATCTGTTTCTGATTTGCAGATAAGTGCTGTCAGAAGCACTTTTTGTAACGTATAGCCCGATCAGAGTGCATCTCAAAAAATATTTAAATTAACATTTGGTGACATGTCATAGTAACTTGCCAAAAATATGAATGTGGTGTGCCAGAACGATGCCGGTCTGCGAGTGGAATGAAGATGGAGTGGCGCTCATCTTATCAATCAATTAAGCGAGATATACCAGGTCAGCGCTAGCTGCTCTTTTGTGCCGGGTCCCCCAGTGCAGAACAACTCCATTACCTGAACTCCACGATTGGTCGTCCAAAATCGCTCGCACAAGAGTCTCGAAAAAAGCAGCGGGAAGAGAGGTCGGAAGCTCTGGCCGCGTGGAAACAGGTGGAAAATGAGCGGAGAGAGCGAAACACATGACGAGAGAGTCATCGCCGTCCGTTGCGACAGAGGCCGCACGTGCCAAACAGGAGGGCCGGTAAGCTCCAACTTGAGAGGCCAATTCCGAAACCGGACGGCGAGGGCATGACTTCCGATAAGCGTGAGATAATGCAACAGATAACGGAAAGATTTATTGCGATTTCCCCTTTTGGGCGCTGTCGCAGTTTGAAAGATAAGGACGTATTTTACACTTTACGATCCATATAATAGTTGTGCGTCCTATAAGACTTTGGTTATAATAATACATCCCAGTTAATTTAACATAGTAATGTTTTATTGTTCTCAAATACGAGCCAGGGGATGACTGTAGTTCACATCACTCTTTCCAGCCCCTTCGTCTCGCGAGATGGCACCTCTAGCCGTGCGAGGACTGAAAGCTGCTCTTAACTCTACAGGCAAGTTCAATTTCAAGGTCAGCTCATCCCTCATCGCTTCGACCGTGCCCCAGATGACACGCATACTAGAGCCCCGATGAAGCAGTCGATTTTCTCGTTATTGGAGGAGGTACGACCACATGATGTGTGTGTTTCTTAGAGCACAAATTAATTCTAAATCTTGCATCAGGTGTGGTCGGTCTAGCAATCGCCCAACGGCTGTCTGAGCGATTCCCGACAAAGTCCACGTTTCTTGTAGAGAGGCATGTACGAGCGGGAGAGGAAACCAGGTGTGTTTCTGTACTCGATGTACGCTGGCCCTGATTCGCTGATTCGTAACATGGCATTAGCTCTAGAAACTCGGAAGTTATTCATGCAGGTATGATCCTGCGACGGCCGTCTCCAGCGTCGGATCTTAATCGTTTTCGTTGTAGGTCTGTATTACCCACCCGAGTCTTTGAAGACTCGACTATGCCTACGTGGACGCCACCTGATGTATCAACGATGCAAGAGACTCAACATCCCGTATCGCAAAACGGGAAAGCTCGTCGTTGCCAACAAGAGCCAACGATCACATGTCGAAGGCCTACTTAAGCAATGTCGTTCGCTTTCATGGCCTCCGCACTCGGCACTGCACTTGGAAGGCGAACCGACCCTCCCCGCTAGCCTCATTAGCGGAGACCACGCACGGGAGCTGGAGCCTGATCTCTCCAGAGACATCACCACTGCCTTGTTGAGCCCAGAAACGGGTATTGTCGATTCGCATGCGTTCATGGAAAGCCTCGAAAAAGACATCCTGGAATCTGAAGGAGGAGAGCTTCTCTACTCTACGCGCGTCGTCCGCGTGGATCCGTACGAGGGTGCTGGGGCATCTCCACTGCATGGTTGGGTGGTACAGACCGTGACCAATGGTGCACAAGGAAATTCAGATGCCTTCCTTGCCAAGACACTCATCAATGCATCTGGGTTGTCCGCCAACCTCGTTCTCAATTCTCTTCTGCCCGAGTCTGCTCGGGTACCCCTATATTTCGCACGTGGTTCGTACGCAGCGTACATTGGACCAGGGATTTCCGGTGTCCGTCACCTTATATACCCTCTCCCCGAGACTGGGCCCAATAAACATGCCTTCCAATCACTCGGCACACACTTGACGCTGGACCTGCAAGGGAAGGTCCGATTTGGGCCCGACCTAGAGTGGATATCGCCACCGACGGACGCATCGGACTTTTGCACCGACGAGAAAAGCGCCGACTTTTGGACCCAGCATCTGATGCCCAGTGAATCGCGGCTAGGGGAGATGCACAAGGCAGTGTCGCAGTATCTACCGGCGGTCGCCCTCGAGGGGTTCAGAGTAGACTATGTTGGTGTTCGGCCGAAGCTTGTCGTGTCGGGATTCCAAGACTTTGTGATACGGAAAGACTATGCAGACGGACGGGACAGTGGACTGATGGTGAGCCTGTTGGGCATCGAGAGTCCCGGGCTCACGGCGAGTCTTGCGATTGCTGAGCATGTAGTCGAGGATGTGATCATTTAATTTGAAGCTCAGATGAAACTTGTAGTGGGGCTTTGTCACTTTCCCAGCATCCACCATGATCCGCTCAACGCTCTCAAGGACCATCTTCAACACTGCTGCTGCGACGAACTCGGTCAGGACTGGCGTTGCGCCAATCCTCGCCCGTGCTTACCACGAAAAGGTCATCTCTCATTACGAGAGCCCGCGTAACGTCTGTGGCTTCCTCCATCCACTCCTAGCGCATGGCTCATCCATTCTTCTATCTAGGTGGGTTCACTTCCCAAAGACGACGTCGATGTCGGTACAGGACTTGTGGGAGCACCTGCGTATGTACCCGTCCTCTCGCTCGTCACGCACGCCGCTCAACCGCTTCCCAACCCAGCTGCGGAGACGTCATGAAGCTCCAAATTCGGGTCGACGCAAACGGCATCATCAGTGATGTCAAGTTCAAGACCTTTGGCTGTGGAAGCGCCATCGCTTCCAGCTCCTACATGACCGAGCGGGTCAAGGGTCTTTCGCTCGACGAAGCTTCCAGGATCAAGAACACGGAAATCGCCAAGGAGCTGTGCCTCCCGCCTGTGAAACTTCATTGCTCGAGTAAGTGTCTTTCTCACCGCGATGGGTATCTGCTTATCTGATATACTCCACTTCCCACAGTGTTGGCCGAAGACGCCATCCGTTCTGCCATTCGGGACTATCATTCCAAGCGGAACAAGCTAGCTGATCCGAAAAAAGCTGGCTATATTGATGTGACCCAGAGCTCTGCAACAGGAGAGACCGTCGCCACCGCTCATCCCGCTCAGTCGCCGTAGTTCGCCTTGTCCACCATTCCCGTTCTTTGTTCTTGCGACATGCTTCACTTGTATTTTATGCTTTCATGGTGTTTCGAAGTGGATTTGCGGTGTATTTACATCCCCATGCAAAAGTTCAGATTAGCATCGAGGTTGATAATATTCAGGTGTCTGCTGATCAGCCTGGGTTCTGTATCTAAGCTATCCTTTATTCATGTTTCCCTTCTGCCCCACAAATGAGAAGCTCCCGGCTGCAAACCATCGTTCGTTGGCTTCCTTGACCCGCTGAGCTGCCGCGGCACGATTGGTCAACTCGAAGCCTGGAATCAAGTCAGCGTCAGTCAACAGGCAAATACAACCATAGCGCGCCCAACCTTGCACCGGGGTTACCGTCAACGACGTGGCTGTTCCAGATGTCGCCGAGCCGCTTTGCGCTGCACGCGTTAGCGCGGCCGTCCGCAATTTATTTGCCTTGGACAATTTTGCTATTGATATTACCGAGGTTAGCGAGAACGATCAGACCACGGAGGGGGGCTACTCACCGCGACTCTTGGCTTCTCCGAGTCCAGCACGGACCTTGCCCGTTCCAACGCCAATCATACCAAGACCCTTTGTCTGGTCGAATGCACCGACTTCCTCCTCAGCCTCCCCGAATGCCATGCGGTTCTGCAGTTTGCGTAGCTCGGTCTGAGCGTACGCTTCTTTGGCTTTCCGCGCGCTGATAACGAAACGTCAAGTCCGACAGTGAAAGGAGAACAAAGGACATAGAACCAACCGTTTCCCGCCTCTTCGTTTTTTTGGTCCGTCATTGGGAATGGGGAGTGCTTTGGTTATCTTAGCAGGCGGTGGGGCTGCCAAACGATCTATGCGTTTCTCGATTTTATCCCGAAGATCCTGGCCGTACGACCCTGGCAATTTTCAACGAGGGGTGCAGTCACTCGCTCTCGGAACATACGCACCATCTCTACGAGTCCGTTCAAGATCCATGCGAGCGGCAAGCACACATTTTGCGCCAACGGTTCGTTGCACCTTGAGCTGATACTCTGGAGGCGTTTGCTGCACCAGTTCGCACTGAAACACGAAGCCTGTGTGCCGGTGTTGGGTAGCCGTGGAAAATCCCAGCGCAAGCTTTTTTTGAGCACCGAGAAGCTGGGTAAAGGACATGTGAGACAGATTTTGAGTAGTGTCTTGACGTGACTAACATGAACGTTACATGAAGGCATTTTGGCAAGGGGACCAAGGCCACCTGCGACACCAAGCAGTTTGGCGGCTGTAGTAGTACCAACAATAGCTGATAGGTTGGGTGCAAGAACATTCATTCTTGAGCTGACGTACATGAATATCTGCAATGGCTAGGGTGAGAAAAGTAGTATTATGTTGAGAAGAACGCGGCTCACATTTTTGCGCGTCTCCTCCAAACGGTCGGCCAAATCACAAGCTCGTTCGACAGCTTTCCATCCCGGGTTTGAAAGGGGTTGGCCTGAGCTCGTTGTAGCCGTGATCAAAACACTCATGATCACGGCGGCAGGTAGTACACCCGTTAAATCAACCTTTGTGGGATCCTAAAAGAATGAAAACTTGAAATGGCGCTCGATCGTAGGTGTGCTCGACGAACCTCGTTGTTGGCAAGGATGCGCACCGCTCGCATGTACTGAGTGGGGTCTTGAATCAGTTGTTCTAGTTCGGGGAACTTTGGCGCGTAGTGGTCACGGATGAACTTGGGACGAAAATTCAGTAGAAGTTAGTAGCGTGTCTGTTTGTCACGTACTTTATGCACTACGAGTATTTCATTGTCGACGTCGACGGACAAGTTATTTGCTTGTACGATGAGCGTGTACTCCGGGTTCAAGTGGGCGGGAAGCGACATTGCATCAGCAGAGCTCGGATTCGCTTGGTATTTCTCGATTTCCTGCATGGTGAGGCATCAGCAGTGGTACGAGAGAAGTAAGAGCATCGAGATTACCTTCAATATATCGGTCATCTTCTTGCTACCTTCTAGTTTTGCTATGGAGTTGACGTCCTCTACTGCGCCAAGATCCATCTGCTGCACGTCTTCCGCGTCCAACTCGTCGGCAGGTTTGACACCACCCTCGAGCACCAGACCGCTACCGGTCCCTTGTCCTGCGATGTCTTCTTCCTCTTCCTCTCCCGCCTCCCCTTCACCTTCGGATATATCCACGTCACCATCTGCCTTGCGCTTCAATCCATTCGGCGCCGAGCTGGTCGTCGGGGCAGAAGCATCTTGGTTTTCTTCGTAGTCCGCGCTGCCATTGTCTGAGAGGCCGTCTAGATCTGCCAGAAGCTCGTCAGCGAGTCCACTCATGGGCGCGATTTCAAGGGGCACACAAGGTGTTTATTACCTTTTTTGGAACCTGAGAAGTAAGCTGGTCCGTGCGCGGTGAAGTCAGGTATATAAGCAGTGGCAAGACAAGATAGCACCTCATACTTACCTTGATGGCGCGTGCCCCTTCACCTACCCGGGTGTGCGGGCCGTGGGGACCTTCCATAGCACGGCGACCTTGTCCTTACAGAGGGTAATCACGGCTTGTATGGGCTTCGGCTCATGCACTGTCTCAATATTTTCCTGTCCTGCCACTAG
>JBBPOF010000040.1:0-69421 GCA_038091315.1 Porphyrellus cyaneotinctus | reverse complement strand
TAGATGGAGCCTCATTCACACCGTGTGCAACGCCAGGCTCGTTACATAGATCCGATCTGGCCAATGAGGAACTGCGGAGCACCGGATGGGGCCCTATCGACCGGCTTTCAGTGATAGACATGCTCCGAGTTCGGGGGTGGTTGTGGCACTCCTCGTGTTCCCGTGCCGCATTGAGAGAGGCAGACCATTCTGCACCAAAAAGTTTGAGAACGACGGAAGCAGAGTCATTCGCTCCAGGCTCGCTCGAAACACCCCGCGCAGTCGAGGGAAGCTTGCTCTCCAGTTCAATGTCCCAGACCTCGGATTCGGCCGTCGTGCCCGTCGATGCATGTGGTGTTTTCGGGGCGGTGGTTTCCGTACATTTGCTCCGATCCTTCTTCGTACGCTTCGTCGCGCGGGTGGCTTGGGGCATGCGGTCACTCGGATCAGAAGTGGAGGAAACAGAGCTATTATCGTCAACCTTTGAATGGTCAGCAACTCGCCCGTTCGACTTGTTCAGAAACGCGAATTCGGAAAAAAATTCGCTTTTCGATGCTGGAATCTGTGAGCGCTACACTCTCGACCAGATCAACAAAAAGCTTACAAGACTTCTTTGTCGCAGTCACTTTCTTTTTCTCTGATGCTTTACCCTTGCTGAAAACACCAAGCGAAGGTGCCGGTTTCACCTGCCAGGTACATGAGACCATGGAACGCGACATGTACTGAATGACTGACCGTAAGCCTGTCCTTGGTAACGTTCGTGGCGGAAAACCCGTACAAGAGCGCCAACGCAGCGGGCTTCTTTGTCTTCTGTCCTTTGGTTCTTTCCTTTTTGGAGGCGGTACGCACGCCATCTTCGTCGTGCTTCTGCGGGGGATTTACGATGGCACGCTTCTTCCTCTTGCGCTCTCGGCGATCCGCTAGTCCTGTGTATTGGACGAGTCATCGAAAGTGATAGCGGAAAGCACATGGGAGTGACTTACTGGCTACATGTTCGCTGTCGGTGTCGACTGGTGTCGGGGCCTTCTTACGTTTGGGTCGAGGTTTGTCCAAGGAGGGTTCTGACGGTCCAGGGGCAGGAGATGGGCCTGGAGGTAGTCCAGATTTGTTCTTGCGCGCTCGGGACTCGCTCGGTCCCAGCTTCTGGGGTTGAGTGGTCTTGTTCGTTGGCACCCGTGGACGGAGAACGGGAGTATCGAATCCGAATTGATCACTATGAATTGGTTTGGCTGGCGTTCCAGGGCGCTCGTTCAGCAGATGCTCGGCGGTATACGTGGGTAAGTAGGCTCTTTGTCGTTGGACGTACTGGTGGACGAATCGCTGCCTGTCCATGTCGCCAAGTTCTAGATTGAGCGGCAACATCCGTTGTGTGTACGCCCTATAATAAACTTTTTTCCGCTTACAGGTCTCTTTGGCATTTCCTTTTCTTTTTTTGAAACGAGTACGATTATCCCCATGTTTCACGCGTGCTCATACTAATAACCAAGTAGACGCAGGAATCCTCGGCCATGAAACGAAGTTGTACTGACAGCGACGCGTCCGAGCAAAGCAGCAAGCGTTCCAAGACGCATTCCCAACTCCACTTTAACCATGCAACTCCACCTCCGATGACAGTCACCCTAGGCTGTCAACAACAGGAATTCGAATTTACCCCAGCATTTGACACCTTTTGGCGCTTGGCAGCGGAGAGACACGCCATCCACGAAAAGCGTTGTGCAGGTCTCCCGGCTCCGTAAGTTTATTTTTAGCCATACGTTTCGCGTTCTGACCCCATCGTTACGACAGCTGGACGGACGACCCCATTCTCGCGGGTTATAAGTTTTGCAACACTTTTCGAGTGCTTGACCGCGTTAGCCAGTACATCGTCGCAGAAGTCGTAGAAAAAGGTCCACAGCAACGTGAGGAAGTCATATTCCGCATCCTGCTCTTCAGCACCTACACCAATATCCGGACGTACGAGGCGCTGCGCAACAAAATCCAGCCCTTCACCTGGAAGGCCTATCAACGTGCCGATTATGAAAAGGTCCTTCGCGACTTGTACGACAAAGGCGTCGCCATCTACACCGGAGCGTATCAGAAACCAGCGCCAGAACTAGGGTTCGCGGAGAATTTCATGAATCACCTAGCATTCATCGAGGTCCTCATGCGGGAGTTGCCCGCCCAGCTTCGGGACGCCAAGTACATGGTGGACGTCTTTGATTATTTGCGGACGTTTAAAAGCATGGGCGATTTCACCGCCTATCAGCTCGTGCTGAACCTGTCCTATTCGAACGTCCTAAACTTTTCCGAGCATGACTTCGTGGTGTTAGGTCTCGGGGCCAGGAGGGGCCTACTGAGGTGCTTCCGCAATGCCACTCCCCGATCGGTGGAAGTTGACATTGTTCGATGGATGCAGATCACCCAGGACGATCACTTTAAACGTTTGGGTATCGTATTCAATGGCCTCGGTCCAAATCACCTTCCCATGATGCTCTGCGACATCGAGCACACCTTGTGTGAGCTCGATAAATATATCCGCAAGTCCAGTGACAAAACCCCTGGACGTCCATTTACGCCAAGCGGCAAACTGGGCAAGATTCGGCTCCCAAAAGCCTGGTCGAACAAGGCCCGGTGCGTGCTTCGTATCAAGTCTCGGCGAGAAGCCGAGGCAGAGGTCCTGGAAAAGTACGTGGTGGAGGCTATCAAGGGCCATCGGGAGGTGAATGGCATACGCGAGCTTCATGTCTTTTGGGAGGGATACCCTGAGGACGAGGCGACATGGGAACCCGAGCGTTCGCTCAAGGAGGATGCACCGGACGCGGTTCTTGCGTACCTGAAGACTATCCAAGGTAGGGTGTGCTCTTTGAGTGTCAGTGGGCAGTGGTTCAACCCTTTACTTTCACAGGCAAAAGTCGCTGAACGAACCTGGGAACCTAGGCGGGGTTAGTTGGCATGAGAAGGAAGAAAACATAGTGGTGACTGGGTGAGAATGAAAATGTGTTTATGGGTCAGCCTTATGTTGGCGCGGTTCTCGTTAAGGTTAGGTTTCACACTGGACATCTTGACTTTCGATCAACGAATCTCGTAAACCAACCGCACCAACGTTCAGCCAAGAGACATGACATTACGCCATGTAAAACAGGTTCCTGTGGAGAGGGGAAAAAGAAACACCCATAAGAAAACGCCACCTACTGATTGCTTGTCAGATCGACAAACGCAACATCTGGTGTTCTCGCTGCACGTCCGCATCTGTCCAACCATGACGTGGCCTCCGTCAACTTCTGGCACCGTTTGTTCAAAAGGGCGTTGATCGTCCCACGCAAGACGAAGGACGCGACGTGCCGCACGATTGCCTGGAATGTATGCAAGGGCGTCCCTCGGTTGGAAAATCTGCGTGATGCTGCCCACACCAATGGTTGCCAACATCATCGCGTTTATCGTAGCCTTTTTGACGCATCAAGGGGTGTGAGTGAGAAATGTCTTCAAAAAAAGGGTGGCCGACCTTTTTCGTGTGATCACTCGTGTTGCTGGCATTCTGGGCGCTATGGAATATGCCGCCGAATAGGACGCCGGGAGTGGCGTCGGCGAACGTGACGTGCGAGAAGAACAAGGACTTGTACCAAGCAAGAGTGCATCCTTGTGTGCGGCGTCATAAAGATTGCTGGTGGTCGGATAGCGTCAAGAAAAGAAACTTCCAAAATGCCATTGCTCACCCGAACCGACTATGGGTGCTAAAGCAATAACGATGGGCGTCATCCGCTCTCGTTTTGAGTAAAACTATGGCCAGTGATCGCGCGCACTGACAGAAGATGCATGTATCGCACTATCTTATCTGGATACCAACCGCAGAACAGAATTGTCGCCGACGCCCGCAGGTGTGAGAGAATCAATGTTTGCTTCGTTCTGGATCCATCGATTCGGTCAAGGATCTGATCAAGACGTTTATGTGGTGATATGCCTGTATCCAGAGCGCTTGATGATAACGTTGCTGTCTAGGTAAAATACAAAACAGAGTCAGCACTGATACTAAGCACCGTCGACAAGCCTCACGACCAACCAAGTCCTGATGTCGGTGAAGGGTCCTTGATCCGTCCCTGTCCACTTAGCATGCGAGCGTGGTCGGGAACAACTGTGTGAGACCGTTCTAAAAGGATGTCTGCGAAACCAGCCGTATGGCAATGCCGCCCTGACCACGAAAGCCTGGTAGCCTAGACATTGACAAAGATCACGGGCGCAGCTAGTGAAGATCATCTAGCATACGAATAACTGTATCGAAGAGTGCGGGTATGTCTCACCTCAGCGTAGTTCAGGGGAACAAAGCTGAGGTACGCGCTATCGTACGAACTAGTATAAATAGCCCAGCGGCCAGGTACAAGCAAGTATCAGGTGACCACAAAGTGTCACAGTAAAACGAAGAATTCATACGAACATATATCACGAGTTCATGACACGGCAACGGCTTGACCTCGACTGACAGACATGTCATGAGTTATTTACTGATGGATCAAGGGAATCTGAACCTGCTCGTCCCTCTTGTAGGACATGGAAATGATCAAAATCAGACAAGGGGCCACCCGAGACCCGCATACGTCCCGAGCTGTGCTGTCAAACCGATTCTTATCTTCTGAGTTACCCAACGTTGTTTTCTCGCACGACGTGCTGCTGCCAACCGAAACGCGAACGTCAAAACATTTTTAGCATGGAGAGGGAGGTAACCGCAAGAATCTTGCCGTTTCTGACATAACTCGTACACAGTGACACGCTCTGCGCCTGACTACTTACATGAACCACGACTCCTGTGCTATTAATATTGGTGCCAGCGGGGTGTGACGTCCTCTATCATGCCTAACACGACTGGTACCTCCATGGGTATTGTTCTTCACGGACTACGGTTTACAGACGACGGTGAGAGTTGTCAGTGCCCACGATTCAATGGCTAATTTTGTGTTTTCCCACTAGGCCGGGAATACATTCATCAGATGTAATACAATTAATGTCGCGCATATTCCCCTTCACATCTTCTGGATGACAATTGCAGACGCAGCACCACCCTAGAAATAGGAGCTCAGAAACTGACGATGATGGATCACATGGACTTACTCCATTGCAGATACCAGCTGCACCGTATTCACCAGATTTCAGACCGTGGACAAGTGAGACAATGATCCGAGCTCCCGAGTTTCCGATAGCATGGCCAAGTGCCACAGCGCCACTGAACGAATTCTCAACATGTAGTCATAGTGCTTGAAGCATCAGAATGGCTTACCCATCAACATTGATCTTGGCAGGGTTGATTTGAAGTAGCTTCTCTGCAAGACGAACGACAACTGAGAAAGCCTCGTTTATCTCAAATCGCACAATGTCATCCACAGTCAAATTGGCCTTCTTCAAAGCTAGGGGCAAAGCAACAGTAGGTGCCATAGGGAAATCGATAGGTTCGACACCCGCATCAGCGTACGCTATCGCAGAAATCAGTAATTGATTGGTCAGTAGATGAATGAAAGCAAACATACAGATAACCTTCGCCAGTGGTTTCACGCCCAGCGACTTAGCCTTCTCAGCCGACATGAGAATCAACGCCGAAGCACCATCATTCAAGTTGGATGAGTTGGCTGCTGTTATTGAGCCGCCGGGCTTAAACGCAGACTTGAGTGAGGGGATCTTGTCAAAGATAACTTTCTTGTACTCTTCGTCCTCCTTTACTATGACATCGCCTTTCTTGCCCTTGATTACCACGGGGGCGATTTCGTTGTCGAAAACACCCTCCTTCCAAGCCCTGTCGGCGCGTTTATAAGATTCTATAGCATGTGCGTCCATCGATTCTCGGGTGATGCCATACTTCTCGGCAACAGCTTCACTGCAGTTGCCCATGGCAAAATTGTTGTAGACATCCCAGAGACCATCAATTTCGACGGAGTCCCTTGTCTCAAACTTGCCGAAGAGGGGATTCGTCCGGGGTAAAAGGAAACTATGAGCACATTGATGAGCAGCGAGATGGTAATAGATAGACATGCAACGCACGGTGCGTTACTCATGCTCTCCATGCCGCCAGCAACAACGACGTTTTTGTACCCAGACTCGATACTCTGTGCAGCGAGCATGATGGATTTCAAACCACTCGCACAGACCTTGTTAATGGTCGTCGCATCCGAAGAGGTCTTCATGCCAGCACTGAGAGCGACCTGGCGGGCTGGCGATTGACCGACACCAGCTTGAACGACATTACCAAAGTAAATTTCCTCTGCTTCCGCGGGGTCGACTTTTGATTGCTGGAAGGCATGCTTGACGGCGATTGCACCAAGTTGTGGCGCAGTCAATGTCTTAAGCGATCCGTTGAGCGATCCGACGGGTGTTCTGGATGCAGCAACGATGACGGCTTCGTGGGTGGACTGTGTGTTGTGTGTTAGGGTGTCACTGGGGAAAAGAGGGGGGAGAATGTACCATAGCGCGAGAGAGGGTCGAGAAGAGAGCGGGACGGGAGAGAGATGCGAGACGTGTTGGCAGAATCATGGGGCTTTAATAAAACGTGCAACAAGCAATTATCGGGACACTCCGACACAGACGAATCGGGGAACTTGAACGGTAGCGAACAGTGTTCGGTGCGGCGATATAAATCGTACGATCACAGTCAACGACGACGAAGCCTTGGCCGAGTTCGAGCGAACAGAACGTTTCTAAGATCCGAACGGCTAACCGAATAACCGAATTCTCAGGCAGTCTATATCACGGACCAAGGTCCACCACACAACTAAGCACTAGAAACCATGCTTCCAACCACCGCGCGTGCCGAGGCGAGTCCTGCGGGCGTTCGTCTGTCCAGGCTGCGAGCATCTCTTCGACAGCAGGACCTGTCTCACATGGATGCAGGTACCAACACTGTGAGCCAAGAGAAGGATGATCACCAAATGAAAGAAGCGGAAAATTGGAGGCTGGGTCGCCTATCGAGAAGACGGTCGCCTCCATGCCATCAAAAACGTGCTTGCGAAGCAACGAAGTGCGCACGATATCCGAAAGGCCAAGGGGAGAACCAGCTGGAGGAAGATGTAGCACGATAGGGGCAACTGGGCATCTCACGCACTGGAGTCATATACAGAAAAATAGAAGGTCGGGACCTGAAACGTGGGGGAGAACACGACAGACTGATGGCAGGTAAAGTGATCGGGAGTGGGCATTGCGGCCGCAGGGTCACCAGCGGACTCGAGCGAGTTATCGATGTTGACCGACGGCTTCTGAAGCGGGATCGTTCTGTGCATATAGCCAAAGCCTGGTACAGCGCGTTCTACCCACACCCAATCATGACGGTGTTCGACAAAGAATTTACACGTTGCCTCGAACAGCGGGCGGGAGAGAGTCATCGTAGTAGGGTGATGTGGCGTGAGAATAATTATAACAGTACATGAATCAAGGTTCAAGCCACTGGATACACACAAACGGTGGCTTGTACATCACAGCACAGTCTCACTTCGTTTCCAATCATGGCCGTAGGAAAAGTACGACCAGCGACCCCTTTGTTGTCCATATCCTTACGTTTTTCCAGAATAAACGTCTCTCCAAGGGTAAGAAGGGTATCAAGAAAAAGGTCGTCGACCCCTTCTCTCGCAAAGGTACGTCTCTCCACGTCCAACATAAACTCCATTTCATCTCTCTTTAGAATGGTATGACATCAAAGCACCCTCCACCTTCGAGGTCAAGAACGTTGGAAAGACCCTAGTGAACCGATCACAAGGATTGAGTATGACTGGTCCCTGGCTGTCCTCGTCTTCTGACCACGTTGTACAGAGAATGCCAACGACTCGCTAAAGGGTCGTATCATCGAGGTCTCTCTCGCTGATCTCAACAAGGACGAGGAGCAGTCCTTCCGAAAAATAAAGCTACGGATTGATGAGGTGCAGGGCAAGAACTGTCTCACCAACTTCCACGGCATGGACTTCACTTCGGACAAGCTCCGTTCTCTTGTTCGTAAATGGCAAACCCTCATCGAGGCCCACGTCGATGTCAAAACCACCGATGGTTACCTTCTCCGCCTCTTCGCCATCGCTTTCACAAAGCGCCGTCCAAACCAAGTGCGCAAAACAACTTACGCCCAATCAAGTCAAATCCGTGAGATCCGCAAGAAAATGTTTGAGATCATGACCCGGGAGGCAACTAGCTGCGACCTAAAGGAGTTGGTGCAAAAGTTTGTTCCAGAGGCGATAGGTCGTGAGATTGAGAAGCACACCCGCAATATCTACCCACTACAAAACGTTTACGTCCGTAAGGCAAAGATCCTCAAGGCACCCAAGTTTGACGTCTCAAAACTGCTCGAACTTCACGGCGAGTCGACTGACGTTGGTGTTTCTTGAATTTGCAGATATCTGTGGTGCTGATGGTTTTTACCAGGAGACCGGCACGCGGGTAGCGAAGGAGTTCAAGGAGCCCGAGATTTTGGAGTCTGTCTAAATCGACCCCTCGCCTTGCTGTCCACCTTTGTACTGCTTGTGATCGCACTTCACTTATGAAGGGTACCGTCGATTTATGACCGCCATGACCAATCCACAACCCAAGTATTTGTGCTGCATCTACGAACGAGGATACTTACAATTCGCTATGTGCGACATTCAGGGAGCGGTCGCTGCTTTTGTATGTTGTATTCCCTCGCATTCTTTCCAGTAGCCAAGCGTGCATGAGGAATGATGGCGGACGACTCGCAGATCGTCATGAGTGACAATCCTGATAATTGCCAGTCCACTCAAGTTCGTTCTGTAAAAATTAGTGGTGAAACAGATATATGATCTGCTTTCAAGATCGTCCAATCAGAGACGTCTTTCCCACCATCAGAATTCTGTTGACCCGCATCAACGTTCATTTAACTTGTCTCTTACTTAAATCGCGTGCCTTCGGTCATCGCTCACGGCAACCGAAATTTCTAACCCGTCTCCATCAAATTTTTTTCCCTCCCTGCACTCGCATACCCAAGGGTCTCCCTTGCCCACGAGTCCGGAGTTCGCCATGTCTGACATTGACTTTTTGCAGAGTATCGTCACCAGATACCCAGACTTTCCCAAACCGGTACGCTCTCTTGCGTGTGGTTAGCTCTCCAGTATCGAGTCACCCAACAGGGCGTCAATTTTCTCGACATTTTCCCCATCTTCCGCGATCCTGTCGCGTTCGAGACGCTGATAACCCACTTTGTATATCACATCACCTCCCACACGATACCCAAATCGGTCCGCAAAAAAGTGGACGTCGTCGTCGGCTTGGACGCGAGAGGGTTTCTCATCGGACCACTCATCGCTCTACGGTTGGGCGCTGCCTTCGTGCCAGTGAGGAAAAAGGGAAAGCTTCCGGGACCATGCAAACAAACCTCGTATGAGAAAGAATACGGCGTTGTCCGTTGCTTTTCTCCCTGCACATGCTACTGCTGATTGATTCACCGCAATAGGACACGTTTGAAATGCAAGAAGGAGCCATTCGACATGGACAGAACATTGTCATCGTTGATGATCTCATTGCTACTGGTCCGTATCCACACTGACGCGTTGCTCAGCCTTAATTCTCCCGTAGGTGGTTCCGCCAGTGCAGCGGGTGCACTTGTCCGTATGCAGGGCGGGAACATCTTGGAGTACTTGTTCATTGTGGAAATATCTGCGTTGCGGAAGAACTGGAACATCGAGGATCCTGTTTATTCGATCATCCAGGAATGACTCTGCGACTGGTGCATCGATTTGCTATTGGGCCCATGTTGCACTATTTAAATCGGTTTTTGTGGATTGCGTCGATACTACGTATTTGCTTCTTGCCTGTAATATTGAAGGCGTGGCCCATCAAGTCCTCAATAGACTTGGTTGTGATGATAACACCGATATCCAGGTGATACGTTCATGTACAAATACGTACAACCATATGAACCTCAGCGCAGTTTTCGAGAGTGCCAAGTTTGACTCTAGATTGTGGTCCCACAGGTCTAGTAAAATAGCATTATACCAACAACCGGGTGTTCAGTAAAGGATGCCCGTTGATGTACAATACATGTGGGGAGCGGTCTCCCTGATCATCATGTTTATCTTCCCCCACCTTTGGCCGACCGGGCCATTCTTCTGGGTCAATGGAAAATAAAACATTACCATATCCGATCAAACCAGAAGGATCCAACATAGCAGCGATGTTCTTCCCGGTCGTATGCGATAACAGTACAAGAGCAACATCGTGGAGGTCGCCCGCTGCTGCTATCTCATCCGAGGTAGCCGAAGGGTTAATGGGAATGTCATCAGTGTTGACAACAATAACCCCAGAGGCACCCGCATCCCGAGCGTAGACGAGCTTCTCCAAGAAGGAGCAGTCACCTCTCCACAACAGCACAGCATCGCCTGCAAAGTTTTGATCAAACGGCCGGCATCCCAGCGAATTCGTGTGGTCCATTCGAATCCGAACCCCTTCATAGCGCCCAAATATCAGCGATTTCAGATTCTCCGCCATGGTTACGTCTGCGCCAAAGGTAGCAGTGTGCGCGATTACGTGAAACTCGGCATTCATTTCTGCCATCCAGGGACCAGCTGGAAGCATAGGATCCATGGTATCGAGAAATATCCGTAGACGGATGTCGGGGATTGGGACTTTGAATCCATCTTCTAGCAGGAGCAGCGCAGTATCGTTGATGTAGACCAACTGGCCAGCCCGAACAGAGCGTGGACCAACTATGTACAGAACTAAGCCATTAGGCTTGGCAGGACAACCAGATCCACTTACGTTTGGCGATGTCATATCCTTTCCCGTCCAGGCGACTGACGATACGAACTCGTATTCCGGTGATATTTTGGAGTAGAAATCCATCTGCCACAAGTTGCAGTTTCTGGTTTCCTGGATTTGGGTCCTCTATGACTGCAAGTCCACCAGGGGACATGATAAAGTCATACGTCTACTACAACTTGAGGTCAAGTGTCAAACACTCTATAACAAACAGGTCTCACAAATGGGTCAACTTGAGGCAAGGAACACCAGCCGTCAGGAGACCAATGGTGTTCGTCCAACGGCTGAGATATTAATCCCACCAACTCTCTTGCATAGTCAACGTCGGAGCGTGAACCAACTCCACGCACAAGACCTTTCGTGACACCATTTGGAACGAACCCTTGGAAAGGATGAAATGCAGGGCACTGGAGATTTTCTTCCCTGCGAAGCCTTCGACGAGCTGCTGACATAGGCCTGAGTGCATGTTTTGGAAGGGAAAGGATATGACCCTCTGTGCTGAACACATAGTGGGAATCGTCGCTGTTCAGATGATTCTCTTCGTCAAAGAGAAGGTACAAATACTAGGATACCTGATTAGATTCATTTCAAATGTCTTAAGAACGAAGGGAGAAAAGTACCTTCAGAGTTTCCGAAAGCGCAAACGATTCCATCCTGTCGTCCCTTGCGTTGGTGCGCAAATCTTTGATCCCGGTGAGACCACAGTCTACCTTTGCTCTAATAGTGAGATCTCTTAAGATACGCTCTCCAACATCGAGATAGTAGGTGTCTCGGGTGGCCTGGGTAAATGTATTAGCAAAGCGAGATAGATGCTTGTCAAGTTGCACACCCTGTAGAGATACCAGGTAGATTCAATAAATTCAGGGCGGAGGGGATATTGAAAGGATGTCGCCTGCATAACATGTGCATCCCACACCTCGGGTAGTCCTGAGTGCCGTCTCCAAATGTTCCAGTCTTCGCAGGGATTAGACGATAACCGTAACACCATGCGGGTACTCACAGAGCAGGTGAGATTTGATGGCATTCGAGATGTCCCCACCAAGAACTTGCAAACCTGGCCAGAAAGCAGAGAGTGAGTCTATCGTTGAATAGACCTGTTCTCCGGTATGGGGGTTGACAATACGGTACTGAAATCTGGTCAACAATGGGGTAGCGGGAAGGATTTTAGCCTTACCGAGTGACCGTCGAGGGAACGAACATGTCGCATGACCGCCGCATACCCTTCTTGCCAGACATCCAAGAATTCAACTTCCCCTATGACGCGATAATGAGGAAAGAACTCAGCACAGTAAGTGCTAATGCTGGAGATAACACACCACTTAAAATGTACCATTTCAACGCGTATTCATAGAAAGAGTCTATGCCAGCACCGATTCCCGTAAGTTCCGGAGGGGTCCATAACTGGACCAAAAAAATAAGTCCGTAAAGGGTCAAAAGGGCAAAGTGTTGGCACTGACCCCGGTCCAAATATTAATTGTATTGGACACCAAACCAAGGTCTGACCTGCGGTTCCATAGTGCAAAATATGCTTTGTAGGCGGCCTTCTCGAAGCGTTCATCTCCAGTAAGTCTGCTCAGTGTAGCAAATTCCAGTATCAATGAACCTGCCCCGGCGGTACCTATAATCAAAATGAGATGTTATCGCTGAAACACAAAAATAACTGACAGGTATCTAGAGATTCCCCCCTCTGAACACCACGCCGGAGATTAAGCTAAGAAGATGTGAGTCTCAGGGTCTGACCAACGTCGACAACACTTACTCTAGCATATGGAAGCCCAGTCGGGGTTGCGAATGCAGGCAACAGTCGCTTACCGAGGTCATAAGCCATGTTCAAAAGTTGTCCCCGGTACCACGGAAGATAAAAAGGTTGGCCAGGCTCGCTGGCAAATATATGCCCAGACAAAAGCCCACCGAGTACACGAATTGTGGTCTCGAATACTTGTGGTTTTGTGTTCACATCGAAAGACACCCAATCGATGATATTTTTGACGGCGTCTTGGAAACCTGGTGGGTCATCGAATACAACCAGGGTATCCAGTACATCAACGAGTGTCAGGGAGAAATTGCCGGAAACATCGTTGAACGCTACGTTTGCTCTGGTCTGAGGTTAGTGTCATTCTCCAGATGAGAGGGAGTCGTACGGATTTTCCCAATCAGGACCTCTTCCAGTACAGGAAAGTGGTGAGAGCTTTCGTCGGTCAACATCATGCAGTTGACGTATTAATGAAACCAGGTCACCTCATCAAGCGGGAAAGCTGTCAAGTCGTTAGGCAAGGTCATGAGCGAACAGTCACGGAAGACGCACCCTTTGACATATAATTGTTAAAACCATGATACCACAGATCGCGAGTGGCGCTTCTACACGATGTCACGCGACAGACTCCCAGTGGAATTAAGAAGCCAAAGACATACCGGAACGCCTGCTTCCGCTGACTTGTCCATGCACTTGGTCCAGCGGAGAACGCTCGAGCAAAGATTATATTTTCAAGACCTGTTAAAAGATAGACTGCGAGTGGGACCGGCCATTGTCTTGGCCATTTCATGACGCAAAAAAGGGACTAGTAGTAGTGTACAACGTGGCAGAGTCACAGACTACGATCCGAAGTCACGTGCTCAATAACGCTGCGGCAGATCGCACGACGGTCACCACCTCTACTCGTTCAGTAACCTTCAGCATTATGAGCAAGGTCGAGGTGTCCAACAAACTTGGAGAGTACGTGTTGAAAGGATGGGTATGGGCCTTGTCTCGCAGAGGAATCGTGCTTATGTGACGTCCCAGGTGCTCACCGACTCCCCATGTCCTGTACCCCCTTGCAGAGGGGTCCCACTACTGAGATCACCACAGGGCCAACAACCTGTCGTCCACCACTGTGTTAGCTGTGACGGACCTCCAAAAAGTGAGCCGATTCTCTGTTACCGTGTTCCCAGAGGTGTCACCCCTGCAATAAAGCTCAGTGGTCTGCAAGTGAAGGCATGGAATCTCAGTCATCCTCGACCGTCTCCTCTACATCACCTGGTTCACGACCATCCACACCGCCGACAGATCTTTCCAGCGCTTTAAGTTCACCTACCTTCGCTCCTCCCGTCGAGACCGGGGACATGATCCGACGCCGCCAGCAATCAGATCAGGCATCGACTGAAATTGGGAAGCGTTTACTCAAGGGATGGGCGATGCTAGGAGAGGAGTGCCCTAGCGCCCGATGTTATGGTGTTCCGCTTGTCAGACCACCAAAGACAGGTATTGACAAAGATCCTCGCAAGGTATGTGGTTGTATCGCACACCTGGTCGTTACGTATAACATCCTCCTAACAGGAATGTGTCATATGCGGGACCATATACATTTCCGAGGACTCTGAAGGATGGCAACGTCTTATTCCAGTATCGGCAGGAGTCTCGGTACCTGAACACGGCTCAAGTGGGTCTTCACAACAGCCAGGGCTGTCCAACAGAAGCAGAGCTATCTCTCGGAATAGCCCACAGCCAATTCAGCTCCCTACACTCGATCCCCCTCTTCAGACCCCCAAGGTAATTTTGATGTATCACGTGATGGGGAGTTTGTTTTTTTACACTGCAACTAGCTGATCGCGGACCTTTCCCGCCGGACGAGTTCTGAACTGCGAAGTACCCAGCTGGTAAGGATCCATACGATCCATTCAAAATTCAAGTGCTTACCATAGCGGTCGACAGGTCGCCGCTGTGCCGGCAGCCTCCGTACCTCTTGATGCATCTTTTCAGGCACTGGAGTTGGCTCTCGGGGCGCTGTCTGAGAGACTTGTTATGACATGCACTAGTCCCAGTCTTTTGGATCCGTCGAGTGTGGCAGCGACCGCAGAAGCGATCGGTAAAGTCGCTCACGCTCTCGGTCAGGTGAAACAACTCCAGCATCAAAGTGGCACTTGGAACGGTCTGATGACCTAGTCGGGCACTGCCCATTGGCGGCTAGTGGCGTGTCAGATGGTGGTGGGTGCGTATATGGTGTCGATCTTGCGCTCGGTATCTTTAATTCATCGATAGTAAATATTCTGTGTCAATATTCCGAGTTGGACTAGGGTCGACACGATGGTCTGAGGGTACGAACGACATTAGATAGCAGTTGAGGACATGCAAACCATTCGTTAGCGATTCTCAATCCCAGTTGGAGTATACTATGTGGCTACAAGAGCTTCCGTCGATGCCTCGTGTCGCGCTCATTAGGATGGCTGATCATTTGGCCAGTCGCCCACGCCCACGTCGCGCAGCCATACGGCTGCCTCATGCCCACCTGCCATAAATTCTTAAACCAGGCGACTTCACATCAGCCTTCTTAAACGCATCACCTGCGCCTTGAGGATGCCCTTCAACATGTTCAAGGCATTCTCTGGTTCTCGCAATCGTGCCCATCGTGGTGATCCCACAATATATAACGATTATCCCCAGGGTTACCCACCAGCGGAGGACTTTCAACCAGAGCCTGTGCTGCGATCACAACCGAACGTCTTGAGAAGATCAAGCACAAAGGCGAGCCATGTTCAGCACCATCTCCAGATTCCTCTCTGACCCATCCGCCGCAGAGACGGGAACCCGTAAGTCACTACATTGATCCACGACATTTAACCTGCTTCACGGGTATAACTAGGTTTTTACCCCGCTTCCGTCACGTACCCCAACCGACGCAGAAGACTATAATGAAGGATACATCCGGGTCGATAGTCCCGACGCAGTGATGGGAGGTGCCCTCAATGCGCGGCCTGGCAAGATAGATTCAGCTTTACCTCCTCTTGGATTAGCACTCGAAAGCCCCCTTTCGGAGACCTTATCTGAACGCGAACATCGAGAGCATACTGAAAGGCTGCATGACGTTCCAAGATTATTGGATCGCCCCCCACCACTACAGCACGCTGGTTCATTCCATAGTGGTCGCGGGGACCGTCTTAACCCCGATGAACCGATAGTCATGACAAGCAGGTCGTCCGCGACTGGGAGTGATCATACTATTGAAGCCTTGCATTCTCCACCTTTGAGGCATCCGAGCGAGAGAGTGGTAAGCGCACAAATTTCTTTTGCCGCCGATGTACCTGAATTTGAGCTTCCTCATAGATTCCACCACTCCCGCGTAACTATTCTGGGACTTATCTACCAGGCTCGAAATCACCAACTGATATATACGGCAATCATTCCTATGAGATAGTGCACGATGTTCGTTACTGCCCCTTTACCGAGATGTTGAGATCTGACATTTGTCTGAAAGACCCATTCACACCGTGGTCAAGAAGTCTATCTTGATAGACACGGACGTTCCGGTGGTTACGAGAAAGACAGCCCAATATACTATGTTATCCCTGGTGGGATGAATGTAATATTTCAAGATGAACACGGAAACGAGATAACTAGGTAATACCTACATTTTGCTCAGCCCCCTATCATGACCTCGGTCTGTTTTAGGGTCGGGGACTTCAGCGGAAGGTCCCAACCATTACGTCCAGGTCCATTTGTGGTCCAGGACGAGCACGGGAGAGAATTATATAGGTGAGGATATTGCCTTCACGTGCCATCACCCTCTCAAATGTGTGGGCAGGTATGATAATCACGACAGAGGCCACCGAGGACATAGTGAGCCTCAGATTGTCCAAATCGATACTTACCCCTCTTCCAACCATTACAGGTGAGATCTACTCTCACTGTCCGACCAATATCTCTGAATGCTCTCAGACGCGATAGAAATTACTCACATCACGACTATCGCTCTGATTCCTCGTATAGGCGGGGTCGTGATTATTATCCAGATCATAGAGAGTATCGCGACTACAGAGGAAAGGACTACTGGCGTGATCACCGAGATCATCGTTACCGAGGTTATGCTGACAATGACGAATACAGAGATCACAGAGGCCACATGGATTACGACAGATACAGGGATCACGGAGGGTATAGGGAACGTGGTGGATACAGAGAGCATGGGGAATATAGACATCAAGGAAGGCCGGAGGTATACGCTCCAAGCAGAGTATCCTCCCGAGCATCGCACAGGTCTTACAAACACACTGTGGCTCTGGAGGGATCGCCTCAGCACTATGCCAAGTAAGTCCAATGGTCCTTCACCCCTGTGTTGCACCCGCTAATGATGCGCAAAGCGCCATCCCTGATGACAGACGATCGGGGAGAGACTACGCAGCTTCACATACCTCCATGCGGCATGAGGAAGATGAGGTTGACATTAGTAACAGTTTACAGGCACTCCACATGTGAAGACGTCATCTTTTAGATATTTATTCGAGAACAGTCGTGTATCGTCATGCCCGTCTTGTATTATATGCGCTCAGTTGTCGTCGACACCGTGGGCATAGGCTGGTGGGAGGTTGAGTTGTTGGTGACTTTGAAGTTCATTTCGAACGTGGCCATTGACGCCTTCCGCGACGACCGTTGTCCCGTGATCGTTTCTCTGATCCAGTCACCGTCGCAATTTCTCTTCCACTAAGCCTGAGGGTCCCCCCAACAAATTTGCCGACGCCCATTCCTAAACCCCTGGTCCGCTTCTTCGTCGGTGTGGAAGACGTATTCGAGTCATAAAGTCGCCGCTTGAGGGTCGGATGATAATTCCCCATATTTTTAGCCTGCGACAAGTTCAAACAAAAATCATATGAAACTACGGAAACAGTACCTCCTCAAGGGCCCTTTGTTCTTGCTCCTTTTGTTTCCGAATCAAGCCCCCCCGCACGCGTTTTGCCGCTTTATTGCGCTGTTCCTCACGAAACACGCTTTCGCCTTTGCCGAGTTTGGCCTCTCCTACCAATTCAAGGACACGACCTGCCAACGCTCTCCCCCTTTGAGCATGATTAAGATCGAGTTCTGGGTTGAGGGATCCCGAGAGTAGTTCGGTGTGCACTAAACGATGGAGAATGGTATCGTTTTGGATATTAGTCCTTGCTAGTAAATCAGAACCTTTAAACAAACAACGTAATGAGGACGCGTACCGTTCGTCGTCTGATTCTCCGTCAGGTATCTTTTTCTTGGATGCGGATTGCATAGAAGATGTGATATTGGACACCTTGGACGACTAGCAAGAAAGTAAGAAAGACCTTTGTCATATTACTAAGGCTGGTATACCATAAATGATTTTCTGAGTTCCTTGGTCGAAGGGCTGGCTGCTGGTTGTTTCCGTGCTGACTCCCGGAATACCGTGACATCTGGTGTGCGCGATGAACTTGCAGTGAAATCATCATCTTGCTCAAAGCCTGTCGGAATATCAATGACTGAACCTTGGGTGATTGGTTGTTCACACCATCGCCTTCGCTGTCTAAAGCTATCTTGGAAGTGTCGCCGTCGGGTGACGAATCGAAACCTGACCATTCTTCCTCAGACTCTGTTGCATCCGAGTTCTTGGCTTCGTGACTTGGTCCAGGCGCAGCAAGAATGTCGAACGCGTTCAGAAATTGTTGGCCGTGAGCATGTAGTATGTTGAGCAGTCTTTCCTTGTTGTCATGGTTTGTAAACATGTTTGGCTAAGCTCGGAGTGTAGATGTTGATCACTTTCCACCATGTCCATGAACCGGAAGAGCAAGACCAAATCACCTACAGGACACAAACCTCTGATAGAGATACCTGAAGAGGAGAAATGGCGGTTGATACGAGAAAGTGGCTTGCTTGAAAGATTCGATGATTCTGACCAAAGTCACTCGACGCCCCCGCCCGCAAAGAAACATTCTGTGACGACTGACTCGGAGGAACATGATGGTCCATCCCCACTGGTCGAGGAAATCTTCAATGCGCTCATGATAATTACACCGCACACATTCTTCCTCATCATGATGGACATGTGAGTATGGAAACGCATGGCCTGTCAACGACGATGTTCACATCACAAGTCTGATCCACCACCAGTATGCAAAACAACCGTCTCTCCATGATATCATGGACAGACTCGTAAATACGTTTCCGAGTGCGTCCCATACCTTAGTGATGGTATTCTGCTCACTCAATCATTACAAGTTATGGCGGTCTTCATGTTTTATAGCAAGTTTTTTTGGCTCAAACCTTACCTTTGAGGTAATACTCACAATAACGGATTAGCCTTTCGGCACAAGAACAATACGATAACACAGCTTGGACTGTTCTTACTTTCTCTCTGTGTTGGCCCACGCATGATTTGGCTTGTCAACCGTGGATCCTGGCTGAAGAATATAGCTCAGGTGCGCAAACATCCACTTCAGAATTAGGAATTAAAGTGGCTAATGCAAACGCATCACTAGTGCCCTCAATTTGCTACGATTTGGCTGTACACAGTCATCCAACTCGAGCTGTCTTTTGCGTGCCTCAGCCTTGTCCTAATAGGGGGTTGGTCATGGTGGACAGGTATGAAGTTATTACTCTGACCTACAAAGCATATTTTGGCTTTGTATATACTAGTTTTGCCTACGCAGAGCATGGATACCAATAGAAACTAGTCCGCTGCAATGTGCGCCAATCAATACACGTACATGAGATGGAGCAGCCTCCATGACATCATGACATGGGGCACAAGGTGTCGGCAGCTGAAATAAATACAAAATAGAGATAATTCTTTGCTCGACGATACACCCAGTCGGATATGCTTTTGAGTCCGGAGGGTACCTTGTACGAGCATGGCTCTACTCGGCGGTCAGTAACAGCGAGCAGAACCTAGTCTCAAGCATACGAGAGAAAATGTTGTGTAAACGCATTACAAGTTGGCATAGCCCATTACAATATTGATTAAACACCTTCTCCCTGGTCAAGTTCGCCTACGAGAAGTTCGATCTTAGCCTGTTACCTTCTATCAGTATATCATTAGCATAAAGGAGACTTCACGCACGGAATAGGTAGTATTACGACCTTCAAGTACTCGGCGTAATACGCGCAATTGCCACTTCAGACGACGACTCAGATGGCGATGAATCGCATTTCGACGAGTATCAATGCGATCAGCAAAGGCTCTGAACACCCTATCATCCCGTGCGAAATAATAAAACTGAATGGTGTGAGCAAGCATTGTTGCACAGCGAACAACTACTGTTGGGATACTCACTGGTATCTGTTCACCCTCGATGGATTCGAGCGCCATTGACCAGGAACTGAGCAGTAGAAGATCGGCAGTAGCATTTGCCACGCTAACAAGATGTTCTTAAAACCAAACACTTGCAGGAGAACTGCTACTCACTAATCTTCAAGCGATGCGATTGCGTCAGCCTTGCTCAGTTCTTTGGTCGCAAACTTTCGCACTGCGGCGGAAGCCGTGTTAACAGGTTTACCAGCTGTACCAGATCGCAACGCAAGCGAAACAGTGGACACCTGAGCTCGTACCCACTTGTCACCTTCACTCATCACCAAAGTCTGCAGAAAGGAGGCTATCAAATCGCTCTGTGATTTGTGTAGGCCATAGTCAATCGCAAGCTTAAGGTTCGTTCCTGATCCCAAGTAAGTAAACGAGACGGCAAGGACTATATCCCGTACTCAAGGCTTTCAAAACAACTCTAGTCTTCGGTAGTTGTACATCGCTGTCGTCGAGGTGATTTATCCAACGCGAGAAGGCACCAAGAAGAACTATTGCTACATCTCTGTGGGATTGGCCAATCCGCATGGCGTGAAGAAGGGGAGTAGCGCCACCTGTTTTGCGCAAAAGCAGCTATTGATTGCTAGGGTTACTCATGTATTTCAGACGCTATGGAAACTGACCGGAAACGCTCTATCTCGAACTTCCATTAGAAACATAATATCCTTGCGCTCAATGGCTCTGAATATTTCAAAGGGCTTTCGATATCATTAGTGAGGAATTCCAACCCACTCAAGATGGAACATCCATACCTGCGGCTCCTTCCATGTGTTGGTGGGGTTAAACTTCGGTATTCTGAAGCTCCAACTTGATGTCGTAGTCGGTGATGTGGAAGAGGCACCTGATGTGACATTATTTTGTTCTTCATCTATGGAACTGCCCTCGAGCTCCTCAGAGGGTGGTGGTGTCGGACTGCGACGCAATTGCCGAAGGATAGCCTTAGGGGCTGCCTGGCTTGCTTCACGCTGCAAGAAAGCTTGAGAAATGTTGGCGATAATGTGGGCTGACAAGCGACCGCACAGACCTGTAGATGGGAGTCGCGCAGGAAGGCAGAGCTCGGGGCTAGGTCGATGCCGTGGAATGGGCTTCGGCGACGGAGACTCTGAGATGAGCTGCTCTGCCAGCGAGAGTATTATCGATGCATTGTTCACCATGTCCCCCAGTGAGGTCGTTGTATCTTGGCGCCAAAGTCCTTCATGAAAGTACAGGCCAGAGTCACACTAATACAGGTATTTTCCCCATATACGGCAACAGTGCCATCAACTCTTGTCATTTTCCACTGATGCTCAAGGTCTGGAAAGATAGTTCACGCCATTCACATTCGATGCATCTTGGCTCCTGGCGAGGTGGCGAACCGGGAGCAAATCGTGTTGACGCTCCCACCACTCACCTTGAAACGACTTCCGCTGGTCTCACGCCGGAAATTGACGCGACGTCTCTGGAGCGCGCGAGACAGTCGAGCAACCAAGAAAATGACTCCCATTCCACTCGGTCCTCGGAGAGAGCGAAAACTTCCGCCTCGGCTCTCCAAAAGCACTCTTCATTTGCCTCTGCCTCTGCGGACGAATTGCTTGAGTTCGCAAAGACTCGCAATAGTAAGCTTACTAGATTGACAACACCAGCGTTCTGACGGCTCCCCAGTGATCGTTGTATGCAATCGCTCAGATGGTATTGTATTATTCATTCAATGCAACTTATCTTTCTTCACTAACATCACTGGCATGCATAGATTTTACCGACTTATCATCCAAATTTTTGACGTGGTCTGCTGAGAACATGGCTGCGTTTCCCAATAGAGAGTCTCCTCACGGACAGGTGTCTGTGGTGGTCATACCGTGAGCCATTTTCTCTGAAAGCTCTGGTCAATTTCATAACATTCATTTAGAAATAATGCGCATGTTGATGATCTAGCGACGACGATAGCCGTCAAATCTCGCTTGCGCGTCGTTGCGTGTCACGATCACGTAGATACTCCAGATCTATCTTTAAGTCAGGTTGTAGTATGTTCTGTCGACGCAAGTAGGCTGGCTCTTGTCCTCTTCACGATGTTCACAACCTACCCACAGACGTTCCTCAGTCACGTTGCCTGGGGGATCTGGACAATTTCACACCTGTTTGCTTTTGTCATAACCGAGGCTGATTCAACTATACGGGAGGGTTTGCCGCTAACTGACGTCTTGCAGTGGTTCTGCCGGTGTCCAAGTATATTCGTGAGACCGAGAATCCTTGCACTCAGTTCACCGATGAGCGGTGTTGATATCGAGACTACGGAATGTTTGCTCCTTGCCAAGACAGCCTACTCTATTCCGCAGCGACTTTGCCCTTTACAGGTTGTCATCCAGTATGAACCCAGTGACGCGAGGTTACAAAGCAGGCTCACACAGGATATCCGTCAGCTAGATCCTGGTGGGACCATGTGCGAGTCCTTATTCATGGACGCGCATCGCGTGTTGCAAGAGTTGGGTTCTTGCGCTAGTGATCTTGTCTGGCGTCGCGCACTGAAGGAGATTGGGTGGACTCCTGGATGTCATGGTGGCGACGCTGTAGTGAAGGGAGCAAGTAAGATTCGAAATCTCATCGAAAGTTGGGATTTTTCAATGCCGAATGCAAATCCCTCTTCCCATGGTTTCAACGTCACCCCGAAACTCTCCCGGTTGGTCCAAATTTTGAGAGCGTATGAACCTTGTGGAGACAAGTTCCGTGGCATCGTTTTAGGTGAGCAAGCACTCCATCATGTCCTATCTATTTCTTGCTCACACTCCGTAGTACGTCAGGGTTGCGTTGCAACCATTTTGGCTGACATGTTACATGTGATGACCGATGGTCTGGAATTCCTGCGTCCGTTCGCTGTGACTGGTGACCTCCCTGTGATCGATGCCAATTATCAGGTATATATTGTCGCTTCGCGGTATTTTCGATCACTCAATCATCGCCTAGGCTGATATGCGACGGAATTTCGAAACTGGGAAGTATAACCTGTTGATCTTGACAAGAGCCCTGGAGGATCTGGACATCCCTCCGGCTTTACTTGTTATCAGGTTGGCTTCTGATCAACACCTTCCGAATAGTGATATGTATCTGATCTTTTGTAGATACGATACATTCGAGAGCCAGCTTTCATTTTCATATGCGTGTGCTTACGCATGCCTACCCTCCAGTCGTCTTGTTCATATGGTAGAGAATGGCAACGGCGCCCATCGTCAAGTGTTGACGAAGTATTTGGAAGGATCGTTCAGCAAATGGTGGACCGCCGTGGTCATCCATCACGGAGGGTTTCCCATTCCTCCATCACCCTTGGCGGAAAATCGGCTGCCTTTCCAGTTTGGTGACGAAGCTGACATGGACTCGTGGCCCTGCATCGAAGACCCAGTAACAGGGAGGAGATTATATGAACGTGATGCTCTCGAGGCGCTCTATCGTTTCGTCGGCGCCACGCAGAAAGGCGACTCCCCCGGCACACCATTATTGATCACGAAAGAAGTTTCCGTTCCTGAAAGCCAGCCAGCATGGATCTGTACTGTGACATTACCAGTTGGCCTGATCATCGACCATGTAATCGGACCCGCTCGTTTAACACCTACTCACGCTCGCCGATCGGCTGCATACGAAGCTTGCGTTCAACTGTATGAGCATAGCGCTTTCCCTAACAACCTGTTCCCAGTCGGCCGCCACCACTTCAAACCCGAGGCAAGTGGTTCGGCGGCACTCGCCACAGACAAAGCGTCTGGAAATCGTTGTTATCCCTGCAAGCGATCCCTCTTCTGGTCGAATTCCCTTCGTCTTCATAAACGTCGTTTCTTCCCTTTCGTCGTCTATGTAGACCGACGGGGTGTAGATTACGCTCCAATCATGTTCTTGACTCGCCAACCGCTGCCCTACATTCCTTCCTTTCGTCTCTTCTTCCCAACAACGTCGGAGACAGTAGGAAACCTTCGCGCACCACCTCTCGAATTGGACGAGCATCGCACGGAAGCCCTTTACCGGTTTACGCTAAGGATTTGCCGAGCGGTCTCCAATAAGCCACTCATTTGCCCCTTGGAAAAGATGACTTACATGTTTGCGCCACTCGAACTTCCTGAACAAGCGAATGTTCAATCCTTGGATCCAGTCCACCTTACCGACTACATATCATGGGATACCATCGAACTTGCCGGGAATATGTGGATGGCAAGGTTCGATTTAGAGGAGCTCCGTGCATCTCAAGGAGGGATGCGTGACCTCATTGTACAAGATCGGTTGGTTGAATTCACCCGGCGGTATTATGCGACACGCCTCCGGCACGACTTGACCCCTTTGAGCAAACCTGAAGACAGCCCAGTAAGTGAAATGAATCATTCCTTTGGTTACACGTTCACACTTTCTTGAGCGAGAGGCAGGATATGCGAACCTGCTTGAATATTGCAAGACCCGGCGAAAATGCTTCGAAGGCTTATCGGATTACTCGCAGCCCCTTATAGAGGTGTCTGGAGTAGCCATGTCTGGGAATCACCTAAATCCGACCAGCAGGGCCGCCGCCACAGAGCCAGCTAAGGCCGCCGTCAAGTGTACGCGTGACTCAGCCCTGACTACATCGGAATGTTGACATTCTCCCAGACTTAATTCCGGAGCTGAGTACCAAGTTTACCATTCCTGCAAGGTGACAAACTCAATCTTGTCAGTTGTGTACCGCTCCCGAGTACTGACGTTATTGGACAGCACCTTTCGGACTGCGCTTCTTCTTCCTTCCATTACGAAACGGATAGAAGATTTCTTGATTGTTCACGAGCTCAATGCCAACTTATTCGGTTATTCAATCCATGAGAATCTCCTGTTGTCCGCCATTTCCGCGCCTTCCGCAGGCTTTGAGGTTGATTATGAAAGATTGGAATTTTTTGGTTGGTTGGATATTAGTTGTATAACCCTTTGCGCGTTGGTTTACACCTGTCGCAGGGGATTCATTTCTGAAATATCTTGCGTCCATCTACGTTTTTGTCACCAATCCAGCACAGCATGAGGGAGCCCTACATGCTGCACGCCAACGGATCATCAGCAACAAGGTGTTGATGCAAAACGCCGATCGAATAGGTTTACCGCAGTATGTCCAAAGTAAACCATTTAGCCACAAGCTGTGGTATCTTCCGAATTTCACCGTCGATCCCCTATCACTGGCAACTACAACAGACCCTGTGGGTAGCGGAGATGAAATTGATGTCACGGTGGATACCTTGCAGGGCAAGCAAGACTCAAATAGTCAAGACGAGGACAAGAATGCGAGTAATATCTTCAAAAAGAAAAGGAAGAATCCACGAGACGATAATGTGACTCAATGGCTAGGCGACAAGGTATTTGATGAACGCCCTGACCGCAAAAGACTGGTATTGATGATACTTTGGCCAAGACAATTGCGGATGTCACAGAGGCCATTGTTGGGGCGGCGTTCATGTCTGGAGGACAAGATAACGCACTCCAGGCCGCAAAAGCACTGCAGGTGCCAATTCCGCTCATTCACCAATGGCAGGATTTCCGCCGGATGGCATTTGCAGTCCCTTCTACTTCCAGTCGGCCGCTTCGTGAGGGTACGACGGAAGCTGTTGAGGCAATCATTGGACACCGCTTTAGTCACCCACATCTCCTCGCCCAAGCATTGGTGAACGGTCTAATTCTGAAACCTTTTGCATGTATGTTGATATGAAAATTCCAGACTCATGCGTCAGTAAACGGCTACGACGCTACCTGTTACGAGCGATTGGAATTCCTTGGAGATGCTATTCTTGACTTCCGTATGTCTCCACTCGCTGGTGAATTTTGGCACCCGATTGAGTTGACTAGTGACGGTACAATACATATTCCGACGTGAGGATAACTTGTCGCCGGGTGCGATGACAATGCTGAAGGTAGGTTCGACATGCTGCCACCGCTTAATCTTTCAGCTCAAAACACTCAAGGGAGCGATGGTCTCCAATGCAGCTCTCGCTGCTTTGTGTGTCTCGTGCGGATTGCAAAAGCATCTTCACTTCGAATCTTATGCTCTGGCAACTACGTTCGAGACTTACGCTCAACAGGTGGAAGCAAAGCGACTAGAAGCGGAGGTGACCGCTGGGGCCGTCCCGCCTACCCAGCATTGGCTAGCACTCGAACCTCCTAAGGTAGTCAATTGGATCATGGGGTAGAGGGCAGCATACTAATACGCAATTTTCAGGCGCTGTCGGACATTGTGGAGTCCATCATTGGGGCCCTTTACGTTTCGGACGGGTTCGCATTGGATGGGGCAGAGAATTTTTTCAAGAAAGTGCTCAAGCCATTCTATGACCGACATTTCACATTGAAAACGTTGTCCCACCATCCGACCAAGGTTCTCTTCGAATTGTTGCAGTCACATGGATGTCAGCAGTTTGAACTTGTGAAGGAGCGCAATGATTTGACGCAAGAAACACGTTGTGATTGTGAGCCATTGCTCCTATGACAGTCACTTCGCTTACGTTTGTAACACGCAGGTGTCATTCATCAAACTACCTTGGCTAGCGCAACGGGTGCAACGGCGCAGGCTGCCGGACGTGCAGCATCTGTGCTCGCACTGGATGCGTTGCAGCGCAACCCTGAGTTTTTATCAAGGACATGTGATTGTCGGGAGAGTCGCCGGTCAAACAAAGGGACCCAAGCGCGTATTAAGAGGATGCTTGTGGAGCTCGAGAACGGCGGAAATGTAGTGTGAATCAATTTATTCGGTTTCTGGCTGCGTGGCACACTCGTACACCAGGATGGGTAAATGAAAACCGATGCATGGTCTACTACTTGATCAAGCAGCGCCAGATTTCTTCCTGTAGAGTGCATCGTTGAATAAGATCAGAGAGGGGAAGAAAGAGGCTCACAGCTGGAATGCGGCGGCAGCAAAAGGAATGCTGAATCCTGTAATAAGGAAAAGGGAAAGCTTGATGCCAAAAGCTGCGCGTTTTTTACCCGGGAATGCAAATGGTAAATGCTGGTGCCCGGGATGAGTTTATGAGCGAGACACCCAGAAACTGCAAGGAAAGCATACATGATATTCGCCATGGCCGTGGGCATAGCGTGCGGGCGCGGCGACGTGCAGACGGGTGGCTTGGGAGCGGACACTGAGGTGTGCACGCGCGAGCATCGTGGTTGTAGTGATGGAGAGAGTCGGAGGAGCGCGTAGTTTTCGACGATTGTGAGAAATTTCGGATCCCTAGTAGTTCAACTGACCCACTCAAATTTGCGTGCTCGTCGACGATGCGGAGTTGTGATGCTGACAACGGGCGACCGCATCTGTAAACGATCGCCGGATTATATTCCACGTTTGAACCATGGCTCAGCTCGTGAAAATTGTCATCCCTGCAACAAAGCGCGAGGTCGAGATTCCTACAGGTCTCTTCATCAACAACGAATTTGTTGCTTCTGCAGATTCCAAAGAACTTCTCCAGTGGGCATGCCGTCGTTTGATCCTATCTCATACACTGACGATAACGATAGTGCCATCAATCCTGCCACCGAAGACGTGATCTGCTCTGTCGTTGCAGGTACGCTCTCTATTTCACCACCTAAGATCACCCTAGTCTGATCCCCTTACCCCTCTGCGCTTAAACTCAAGGGTCAGAGAAAGACATCGATATCGCTGTCGCCGCCGCTCGAAACGCTTTCAACACTACCTGGGGGAAAAACGTCACTGGCTTTGGACGATCTCGCTTGCTAAACAAGCTTGCTGACCTCATCGAAAGAGACCAGCAAATCCTTGCAGAAGTCGAGAGTCTCAATAACGGGAAACCAGTCAAGATAGCCAGGTAACAATGCAGGCTTCATGTGAAGCTCTTTGACACATCTTGGTAGGGATATCGATATCTGTGACACCATTCAGTGTCTGCGCTATTACGCTGGATGGGCAGACAAAATCGTTGGGCAGGTAATCCTTGTACTTAACACACTGACTTTCAATCTCCTCTCACTGTTTTTATGCATACTAGACAATAGAGGTCGACAATAAGAAGAAACTCGCGTTCACCAGACATGACCCAATTGGTGTTTGTGGACAAATGTAAGTAAGGATCCTCACCTATGCTCGACGCCTATTAATACTGCACAGCATCCCCTGGAACTACCCGATCAATATGTGGTTCGCCCATCCACACATTCCACGGCGGTGCCATAATCATTAGTCTCATATCAGGGCCTGGAAAATAGCACCAGCGCTTGCATGTGGATGTACAATCGTCATGAAGCCTTCTGAATTAACACCGCTCACGGCACTCTTCTTGTCCAAACTCGTCGTTGAAGCTGGGTGAGACTGCCGGAAAACCTCGTTGCCGTTATGTAAATCATTCACTCTTCACGAACAGATTTCCTCCTGGCGTGGTAAACACGATTCCTTCTCTAGGGCCCGTCGGTGGTGCGGCGCTTGCGGCACACAGGGGTGTTGACAAGGTGGCGTTTACTGGATCTACTGCGACTGGCCGGAAGATTATGGAAGCCGCGGCAAAGAGTAACTTGAAAAAAGTTTGTTTACATGCCACTCCCGCGAGGCAACAGGTATCAGCACAATGCATTAACGTAAGCCAATTAGGTGTCGCTGGAGCTCGGGGGAAAGTCTCCGCACCTTATCTTTGAGTCCGCGGACCTCGACCAGGCAGCCATTTGGGCGTGTCTAGGCATTCTTTATAACACCGGCCAAGATTGCACGGCGGGGTCCCGTCTCTACGTGCAGGATACCATTTATGACAAGTTTATCACATTGTTGGTGCAGAAAGCGAAGCAACTTGTGATCGGAGATGGCTTTGATGAGAAGAGTGGAGGTGGTCCTATTGTCAGTCCGTCGGGCCTGCCATCTTCATTTCAGGTTTATAACTCTGCACAGGTCTCTAAAGTTCAATACGACAAAGTTTGGGGATACATTGAGAATGGCAAGGCTCAGGGTGCGAAGCTAGCTCTTGGCGGCCAGAAACGTCCAGGCAAAGGGTTCTTCGTGGATCCGACTAGTAAGTGTTGTTCCGGCCGAGTTTCTTGAGTCCCTAGAGACGAGAAATTACGCCACAGTATTCACGGACATCAAACAAGACATGAGTATAGTGAGACATGATTTGATGCTTCGGAGAATCCCGCTGATACGTGATTCAGGTCCGGGATGAGGTACTTGTAGGGTAGTGCAGGTCGACGCAGCCCGTTAAACCGTACTCTAGATATTTGGCCCCGTGCTTTCAGTCGGCCGGTTCAAGACGGAGGAAGAAGCGATTGCCCTAGCGAATGACACCACTTACGGTCTTGGCGCTGGGCTACACTCAAGTGAGCTCAACATGCACACGGCATACGACGCATGGACTAACTACGAGCGCCTTTAGATGACGCTAACCAGTGTATGCGGGTCTCGTCAGCCCTAGAGGCGGGAACGGTGCGCAAGGTTGTCTCCTCGGTTCGCGCTAAAACCTGATGGTCCACTTCAGGTCTGGGTCAACCAGTACAATTTGCTTAACAACAACGTTCCCTTTGGTGGGAAGAAGCAGAGTGGAATTGGTTTGTCGTGTCGGATTATCATGGACGAGTTGACCTGATATATTGAAGGTCGTGAGCTTGGCAGTTATGCCCTTGAAGAGTATACATCTGTCAAGGCCGTCCACTGGAACTTTGGCGAGACGCTCGAGTGGCCATTGTAGGAGCGTCTCCTAGGATGTGTGTCGAAACATGTTTCGGTTTCTTTAGTGCGTGCTCATCGATCATCGGCTACGTGTGATTCGTGTGATTCGTGTATTTTATGTGGTTTACAAACAGAATGAATCACGTTCCCACTCCTATATGTACGTGACGGCATGCTATGCGTTATCTATGAACCTGGGAACGCACTGCATGCCAAGCAGTGTGCACAGGAATGGTTTGCAGCGTTCCGATGTCCGAAATGATGGAAATGTGGCAAACACGAGCGATGAGATATCCCCCTGGGAGGCATGTACACAACTCAAATAGCAAGGACTTAGCGAGAAACGATTACACAATGGTTACATGTGCACGGTTGAGTAAACGCAATGAGTCTTGTCCCGGCCACGTCGGAGAAAACCAGCTCAGATCGCGGGCGAGGACTCAGATACAAAAAGTCAAGCTTTCAACTGCCATCATGAGTACCAAACACGTTATTGTGGCCATACAAGCCATCTTGATTCATCGCTGGCTGGTCGCCGTCGACAGAGCTGACTCGGATGCAGAGGCGTCAGATTAGACACGGCTCCACAAATAGGTCCTTACCCGTGAAAGATCATGTCTACAGGATATTCCCCCTGTGCATTTCCCGTGAGGGCCGCGTTGGCCCAGTAGTAGTCCGGGTTAAACTGATACGAGAAGGTGGAGGAAGCAGAGGAACCATGAGGAGTTCCGAGTGCAGCCCACGAGTCGGGAGCGGATCCTACGGTCAGCAATGTCGGAGGACCTTGCTGGGCGACAGCCGTAGTCTGGACGGTTAGAAACAAACTACATGGCGTGTTTCGTTTCTCGCATCGACCGCAACGCGTAGAATTATCGTCGTACATGCACTGTAATAGCGTTCAGCACGAAGTTAGCCAAGAACGGGAGAAGTAACCTTTTTATGACTCTTACGACAAGACTCGCAAGCCTCTCTGGCTCTTTCTGGAGCGACGTTCATGGTTGCTGGGTTGTTTGATGTCGGAGTGAAAGGCAGCCCGAGAACTTAAATATACGGGCGAGGAGATATGAAATGAACGGATCGTGCGCTCATGGCCAAGGATATAGATCAGAAAGCCGTCACACAAGGATCAGCAAACAAGAGGTATGGGCCACGACCTGGTGAAACAAACCTTTCAGATCTTCATCGCAAGGCTGGACGATGCTATTCGGTGGTGAAGACGCTGATATGATCACTGTGCAGTGTGGCTGGGTTCAACCGCTGGTAGATTGACATCGCGGTGTGCACGTTGCACGTCAATCCACGTTGAATGTCTACCAGGTCTTGTTCTACTCCTATCTGCGCTGGAGATTGTGCAGCGAAGGCAAGAGCAACGCGGTTTGCTATGCAAATTATACATGAATGACTCCGAGAATCGCGTACTCGATGTCTGATCGACCCGGGTGCTGCGGTTGGGAGTGTTGGGAATCGCGTTTCCCTTGAGCCTGAATAGTAAGTGCGTCCTCAACGGAGCCTCGACATCGTCCCGGAGAGGAAGGCATAAAGAAGGCATTCACCTTACTGCAGCAGGCCGGGCCTCACCAATCAGGTGTGAGTGACAAACAAATCGCTGATCAAGTTCCAAGCTTAAAATGAATCCAAGTTTGAAGGCTCAGGCGACCCCGCGTTATAAAGTCACGCGTAATCGATTGGTCCATGCGAAACCAGTACGTATCCGAACCAAGCCACGCGACGACAGCGTGCGTTCATGTGCCTAGACATCCGTACACGCACATGCGTCCCCAAGTCTGGCGGAGTCCAGGAATAACAACAAACAACAAACAGCGAGAAAAAGGAAAATTACAGCAAGAAAACGCATAGAATGTAAGAACGAGACTCGAAAGACGCTATCGTGAGCATACGGGGGAACTAGAATTCATCTGAGCGGGAAATACTCTCATCTTGCTCATTGACAGGGGTACCAGCATCCTGGGGTTGAGGGTCTTCCAAAGCATATCTATTGAGTGGCGTGAGACGTGAGATCAAGAAGTTTAGTGAAAATCAACTACCCCAAGTTTGATACACTATTATTTGCGCTCTGGGGGCCATAACTGGCCATATATGTATCACCAGGCCTGAAAACGCTCATGAGGACAGAGGCTATCAAAGACGTAATCGCCTTACGTGGTCTGTCCATAGTAGTCCTGGGGATAGTAAATGGACTCTAGATAGTTAGAACCTTGACCAACATTCGTGCTGGGGTTGTCTATGAAGAGGGATAGGAGCAGGAAAACTGGTATCGCACCAGCGCTGCTGATAGTCCTCCATGCCTGATGCGACCGCCGGTGAAAATATCATCTCAGGCCTGAGATTGTTTTTAAAGACATCCACGCAGCAAAATGGTACGAATGGGATTCACGTACGGAGCTCGTCTCACAGGAAGGATAGTGGTTGTATTTGTCCCTTGTCGTTCTTCGGGTCCCACCATGCCAGTGACCGGGGCCCACCTGTTCACCGGGACTTGAACCGACCCGGGATGCTGTAATGGATATTGAACGTCGGTTTCAGAGCCCAGCATCAGTTCTTCGGTGGCGCCACCGGCGGGGTGCGGTGTGATGGGATGGATCGGCCCAGGGTCCAGGGGCCCGGGCCCCGAGCTCGGGCTCTGGGAGCGAGCTACTCGAGGTAAATTACAGTCCAATCTCTGTGAAAGACAGCGACGACACGGCAGATCAGTTGTGCCATACTCGCTAGGCTCGCACTAGCGGTTCGGACGCTTGAGTTCGACGAACGGATATATGCGAGGAGGCATACTCACACGATGCTTCGCTATCCTGCAGAAGTTGCATGCTCTCTCAGAACGTAGCCGCCTTAGTACTGGCTGTTGAGTACGACTTGAAGAACGTTTAGGAGGCATTGCAAGGAAGGGATGATGGGGAGCACAGCGCAGACGGGGTCTTTTAAATCTCGGTCAAAGTCCAGCAGCAGCCTTTCTTGCCCTACGCATCTGTGCTTAGCAGGTGGCATGTAATATTTTTATAATCCTGTCGAGTCTCGTCACACAAAGATCAGAAATAATCCCGATTAAAATTGCCGATTAATCTGATTCGAGGCGGCCTGAACGAGGGTAACGACCTGATTCAAACTCGTCTTGTGCGGCTGCACTGAATGCGGGTGAGAATTAATTAAAGGGCGCGAGCGGAAACCTCACGATAACTAGAAGGCGTGAATGAAAGCAACGGATGATGGCTGGCGGATCAGGGGTGGGTGACAAGGTAGAGAGATGGGTTGCATTTCCTTTTTCATGATCAGCGTTGGGTACTATGCAGCGCTGGGGAACATCCCCGTCAATCTGAATAGCCGGAGTCAAATTTAAAGCCGAAAAAAATAAGCGAACTTGTTGCAAGCGGTCCATGTGAAGAACAAACAGGAAGGAGTACAGTGGGGTAAAGCGGTTCAGAGTAATACGCACGTCAGATACAATACATTGTCACAGAGCCAGATAATCCTTCACTTCTTCTTCCGTTAGTTTACGGAAGGTAGGTCGTGGGCGTCCAGTTTCCCCCCCTTCCTTTCCTGCGTCGAGTTCTTCCACCGTCGGTACTGTAACCACACCAATCTCGATAGTCTTCTCTGTCATCTGCCCCTCAAACCCTTCCTTAAGGGTTAACAGGGCTGTATGAATTGCGTCCTCCAGGCTAATGTCATCGTTGTATCTTTTTTACGTTAAAGGAGCATCAGTATCCCTGTGGTGACTCAACATGCGCGAAACTTACCGCTTCTCCAAGAAAGTCTTTGCATTTACCATATTTTTACCTATTGCGCTGGCCTTCCAAGCCCAGAATGATCCCGATGGGTCGACTTGATAGAGACAAGGTCCGCGATGAATATCGTATCCGGCGACCAATAACGACACGCCGAAGGGACGCACACCTCTATGAAAAAAATGTGGAGGTTCAGCAAGCGAGTCGCGTGTAACAATCCAACCTTACCCGGACTGTGTGGCCTCCTGCATGACGGTCGCAATTTCCTGAGTTAAAACTTTCGTGGGTGGGTACTCTCCGTACACTTTCCAGTATGCCTGAGCACTTTTACGTGCACGCGCGATGAGGACGCGAAAATCGGGACCCATGCCGGAATACACGATGCCGATGTTGGGACAAACCACCGCCACCTTCTCGATCATTGAATCGTCTATCAGTATGGACGAGGACTTCTTCTCCGTGGCGATGACGATGCCATTTGAGGCTGGAGAGAATGAACATCCGATAGGCGGATATTACGATGATGATACCTTTAATCCCGAGACTTGTGGTCCCCTGTGAAACGGCGGCCAAAGCGTGTTCAATCTGCACAAGCTTTCCGCTCGGCGAGAAGACGGTCAGGGAGTAGCTGACGGAGGAGGTAAGATGAAGTCAGGTTTACGTGTGGTTTCCATACCTGTAGGCGCCGCCGTCTGCACTGGCCATTGTGAGTGGAGTATTGAGGAGGAATTAAAAGCGACTGTCTGAGGAGCGATTTCGATTACCTCCCAATTGATACGCGGGTCGGGCCACGCGTCTTTATTTGTCACTATTTACAATTCACACCAAACACGAGAAAATATAACACATGTTTGATTTCTCCTACACAACTACAATGTACATACAACATTCACTCCACCGCCAGGGGCGTCGTCCTCAAGTATGGTTGCTGGATCCACCTGTCAGCGCCATGTCCCCTTTCACTAAAGGGAGTAAGGGCATACCGGGTGGAAAGTCACTTCGGGGAACAACTGCTTCGCCTCCTCGTTGTTGACGGACGGGTGTACGATCACGTGGTCTCCCTTGTTCCAGTTTACCGGCGTCGTCACCCTGTACTTGTCGCCGAGCTGCAGGGCTAGAGGGATCGTTTAGATTCAGAACACGTTCGCCAAGTTCATTCTCTCACAATCGATCACTCTAGGATAAATGGGGTTAGGGCGCCGGTGATAAAAAGAGAAACGCAACACTAACCGAAGAACCTCGTCAAAGTTCCTCCCAGTGGATGCTGGGTAGGAAATCGTCAACCGAATGACTTTCTTTGGGTCGATGATAAATACGGTCCGGATCTGTCTACGTTAAGCGCTAGGTTGTGCAATGTGCAAGCTCGTACTCGCCGTGAAAGGGAGCCCCTTGCTGTCACGGTTCGTCGCATCCTGTGCGTCAAGCATGTCATACAGCGTCGAGACTTTTCTGTCCGCATCAGCTATCTAGTACGAGATCGTCAGCGTGTAGATGACGAGAAACAAGCCCAAATTACAATCGGGAACTTGACATTGGTGGGGCCGTATTTGGCGCCGTACTCGTTGATGTCCTGGACCCACTTGTGGTGATCATCGAGATTATTGGCAGAAATACCGATGATCTTGACATTGCGCTTCGCAAAGTCGTCCGCACGACGAGCGACCTCGCCCAGCTCAGTGGTGCAGACAGGAGTAAAGTCTCCGGGATGAGAGAAGAGGATAGCCTGGAGACGCTTTAGACGAGGTGGTAGAAACAAGTAACTTGAAGAACACACCCATGAATTACCGATCCATTCGTGAAAATTGATCCGGCCAGTTGTAGTGTCAGCCTCGAAATCGGGGGCGATGCTACCGAGACGGAGGGAAGGCATGATGAGATATCAATATCAAACAGCGGAATAGCATGATAAGATCAGAGTCTCCTTTTTTATACCGGGGAATACTGATGATTCATGATGGCGTTTTTGCTTCTCACGAACCAACTGATGTAACAAGTCTATTGCAATTATCGCGTCATCTAGTAGTACGCAACCGCATGCAATATACTGTGTGGATGTCGCTCTTGCTGTACCTGAAGGATTTGGTCGATATCCTCATCGACATCCTGCGACGCCTCGATCTACAGCTCCGATCAGCCCACGATCCGTGTCTATTACTCCAACTTACCGCCGCAGCCAGGTCCAGCATCGCCTTCCCAGCAATAAGTGCTTCCTCATGGTTGTCCTTGATTTCTATATTAATTATATGTACGGGCTTGTTGAAATCGCCACCCCGACTAAGGAGATCTAAACCGTCTATCAGTTCGATTAAACCACTTGATGTTCCAGGCAGACTCACCATCACACACAGCGTCGAAGCAACGCTCCTCGCATGTGATCACCACATCAGCAACGGTTCTGCTGTCTTGCCACCGCTCTGGAGCCAATTTGATCCTGCGATTACGATCCAGCATCTGCAGCAGCCCATTTGCGGTATACCTTGCGCCCATAAGCCCGAATACGAACACGCTCGCCTAGCTCCGACTTACAAACGCGGATCTTTCGCCTGAAGTTCTTCATATATCGTGTTGTAAGGCGTCCCGAATGAATAAATATTTGGCTTGTCTATTGATGGTCCAGGAAGGCGAACAGCAGACCCTGTGCCGTACGAGATGACTCTGTAGCCTGCTTTTCTGGATTTGGGTCAGCAACCCCCCTTTTCTTCCATGGACTAAAGCTCAATCGCTTACTGAAGGACATGATGTCCCTCCATAGATCGATTCTGGACGGCGTCAGACTGCGTATTTTGTGGTATTATCACTTCATTCACCTGGTTACTCGCACAAACAACGCAGAATAAAGGTCGGGGTTTGTACGCAGAAGCAGAAGATGTGTCGTTATTTAATGGTGTTGGAGCATTGAAATTGGTATTTGATGACGACTGGTATTGCATTTGCTGTGTGGCTGATTGTGAATCGGTCGGTGGCCAAGGCTGCTGTTGTGGCGCTGGCGGGGCAGGTGAACCCGATGGAACTCTTTGCAGGCGGGGATCTGCCCGCGCAAGGCGGGGGTCACGGGCACGGCGAGGGTCCATGGGATTCTGTCAAAGAAATTGGTTGAGAGTGGTTCAGGAAATGACACAAAATGGTGAATGTCAGCAGTATCCAGAACATTCTTAGTCTCCAGCTCGACCCAGCGAACGGAGAACGCGGGTCAATGAAGCTTCCACTCTGAATCATCAGACGACTAGACAATGAGACGGTACTTACATAGTGAGGGCGAAGGAACGAGTGTGACACAGTCACATCACCTTTGGCTGCTCACCACGGTGTATGTCTCAACTGCAGAACTCTCTCCTTGGGATACTCGATGTTTCGTTGACTATCTCCTACCTCTACCCTTCAGAGGATGATATCCACATGATTGGGCGTGCAATAGCCCACGACGAGCAAATCATCGACGCCCTGAATTCCGAAATCAACACGATCACGGCTCAACTGGAAAGGTTCGCCTTCGCAAGATCAAGTATCAGGAAAATATCAAACGGTATCGGTCATTGATCACTCTTGCGCGACGCACCTCGCCCGAGGTCCTTGCTGACGTTTTTGAACTGTGCGCCGAAAGTGGTTGGACCCGTGTCCCACTCGTTGCATCACATGTGTGCTCCGCTTGGAGGAAAGCGGCGGCAGAATACCTACGCGTCTGGTCCCGCATTTACGTCGACTATGGTCTTGGTAATCCCCTGACGAGGACGAAATTATGGCTGTCCAGGGTGCAGCAGTCGCCACTCGATATCATCCTTGAAGTGCCTCCAGATACATTGTCTGTGGAAGAAATCCTCTCTGTCCTCTTCGAGCGATCCCGTGCAGTGGAAGAGCCTCATTATCTGTACCCATGACACTGTCCAGCTGAACCACATTTCGTCACGAATGCATCACCCATTCCCACAATTGCGAAGGCTCGAATGCATAACCCACTGCGACTCCCCCACGGTTGACCTTGTTGATTTTTCTGCTGTATACAACGCGCCCTCCTTGCATCAGCTCGATATCAAACAGCCTAGTCTACGAATCTCCACCTCGTTCTCTCACCGACATTCGTCCAAGCCCGGTTCTTGCCTCAAGATGCTTGCCAATCTGCTTGGCTTAAAGCATTCGACGACGTTGGAGCTCTCCACCGACTCGGATTACCATTACAAGCTTAATGACATACAAGTGGTAGTGTGCTCCGACGCTCCGGCTTCTCCTCCGCTGTCCTCCAGAACATGAACGTGTCTCATCCAGCCCACGCCTTCGCCGTTTCCTTGAGTCGTCGTCCCGCATAGAACTGTTAGAGTTACACAGGAGTTGGTGCATTATTACCTTGACTGGAGGAACTCCGTTTACACGACAACGGGATATGCAGCTTCTAACCGGTCCTGGAGGTCTATGCCCGAATCTCGTACGGTTGGATGTACGATGGTGCGTACATCTGACTGGCTCGGCGTTGGTCCAGCTCGTTAGGAGCCGCATTCGGGCCAGCGTAGAAAAGGGCAAATCCGGGTGTGCACAGCAGTGGGTCAGGGAGTTAGAAGAGGTAGCGACTATACATGTAAAGGAGCGTTCTCGATCTCGCGGAATACACAACTTGTAGGCTGATGCTGAAGGCGATGGACGACTTTTGTCGTGAGTAGCCCGTTTGATCACGGTCGCAATCTTTTGGACGATGATTGAATGGATCAGGAAACAGAGGTTGCTGTCTCAACGAAAGGTACAGACAATGCATGCGTTCTTACAAGAGGATGTTACAACAGAAACGCTTAGTTATGTCAATCCACACTATGGCAGACGGTGGTGAAAAGCACACCGCATACCTCAAACAAGGACTTTGATCCATCTTTCGCTGGAGCTAATCAATGCCAGGTATGACAAGGACAATGTTCTCGGCTCGCGGCGGTTTAGTATGAAAACAACAACAACATTAGAACAAGAGAGCCATTTGCATGTAGGTCACGTGACCTTTACTCAGTGATCGTACCCGACACGCACGTTTCTCCTCCTTCTTCGCTAACGCTATGGGTCGCACAGACCGTACTCAAGACTTCCGGCAAGTCATACAATCAAAGCAAGGCTCGAAGCCTCCTGCCAAACGACGCAAGCTAGCGACCGAGACTGAGCCCCGTGACACTTTTGGGAAACGTTATGTGGAGGAAGCCTACATCATCGTACGCTCCCTATTCCACATGTCTGTACTTGCAGTGACCCGGCATCTTTCAGCTGAGTCATATAAACGCTCTAACGCGCGTCTTGAGCAACATTCGACGACCCTATCTCAATGTCGATTCTAGCTTGAGTCCGCTTGTCCGACAGGGTCCTAGGAATCTGGACCTGAATGACTCCCAGCAGCTATGGTCAGAAATAAAATTTCTTTCGAACGAAGAGAGGGACCAGATTGATCTCCAGGCCCGACTGGTACTCACCCGCTGTGCGGATCGAGTGAAGCAGATGGAGGCGCTCGAAAAGCGTGCGTTTCAGTTTCACCTCACAGTTGGAACAACACTTTGAACCTTTTGACGTGAACAGGGCGGGTAGAGTTGGTTACACGTAACATGAATCCACTGGCACGATTTCTCCCAGCGAGATTGGTGCAAGGCGATTCAGCTTCGTTCCCAGAGTATCTGGCCGCCCATCACGCAAGCATAACGTGGTACCTCGGCCGTCGTTTGACTGAGGCAAGCCAGCGCCAGAAGGAATTGCAGGAGGAGCGCGTAAAACGACAGCTGGAACGAACACGTTCCCTCGGTTCTAGCGCTGCTCGTGAGATTATGACAATAACCTCGAGGGATACCGCACAAGGAAGGCAGTCAGCCAGTGATAGCTGGCTGGGTGGTGCTTCCTCTGCGCTCATGTCTGGCATTGCCGCCACAATTGGTTCCACTTCTAGTCGATCTGCTGCCATCAAGCCACCGGGATCCACCCCTTCTGTAGAGAATTCGGATGACGATGAAGAGCTGGAACTTTCTGAATCGCAAATTCTCCAGTTCGAGACAGAGAATGCAAGCATTCTCCGGTCGGTCCAGGATACTCTAGCGTCGGTGCAACAAGCGGAGGCGCGCTTGATGGACATCAGTAATCTGCAAATGGAGCTCATCACGCACCTCACACATCAGACCGAGCTTACTGAGCAGCTCTATGAGGATGCGATGGCCACTACTTCCACAGTCGAGAAGGGTAATGTGCAACTTAGGGAGGCAAGACGAAGGGCAAAGGACAGCAGAATATTCATCCTGGTGTTCCTTGTCGGGGCAAGTCTGTCGCTATTGTTCTTACACCTGTACTAGACCTCTTAGATCTTTTCTAAGCATGGTATATAATATTCGATCTCATAATTAGGCAAAGTCGCATATCGCGGGTATGGAGATGTAGCATAAATCTAGGAATGCGGGAGGTTACCCAAGTTCTCAACCTCACTGGTCTTCGTCCATATACCGGATATGCAGTCGAAGTTAGGAGCGTACAAGAAGGGGAACTCCTGCCTCGGCGTCTTCTAGGGCTACAGCGCCTAACCTGCCAGTGGCTGGTCGACTGCCATGCAATACTTCAATTTCCTTCTTTGTGAAGTAGTAGACCGCCCTGTTTGGAGTTAGACAGCACGAAATCAAACAAAAGAAGATCGTACGAGCTTGATATAATTGAAATCACAATTCCTCCAATGATCAGGGAACCATTGATGAGCTTCGTCGCTAGTTGGATGGTCGTGAGATCAGCAACAACCGAAGGGAAGCAGCGCACTGGCATCCATATGACTTCTTTGTTCGCCGTCTGAGAAGCTTGCAATGCGCGAACCCACGAAGACGTACACCATCACGCGAGGAAGTACGAAGAGGGTGGCGAATGCAAATTGTGTGAGTGATACAGATTCGATGCTCTAGACACATGGAATGTGAGGCCTTACCCTAACTACCGAAAGGAATCACTCACGGCGAATAATGAGTTGGAGTATACCCAGGGAGGAAACGGCGAGATGCGGATGAGAATAATGAGAGGCAAGCCCCTCGTGCGCTGTTCAATACAATGGATATGGAATGGCACAAGTGATACACGAGAGTACTAACAATGGCAGCTTCAAGCGCGCCCCATTTCTCGTTGGCGGCGGCCCATTTGCGCAAGCGATTACTAAAGAGAGAACGCAAGAGAACGAATGCAAGTACTGAGCCGCCAACGGTGGAGATCGCAGCAAGAATGAATCCTTGCATGCCATAGGTGAAACCGCAGATGTTCATGAGCGCCGAGTGGCCAATGAAAGGAGGAAATGATACCAGGACTAAACAAATTCAGAAGGAGACGAAGGATGTGAGGACGAAATTACATACCAATCGCGCCAACGAGAATGAGATTGCCATAAGGAAGGTGGCGAATTTCAACGGCAAGATCATACATGAACTGGGCAATGCGACTGGGTGTCACCAGAGCGATGAAAGCGATCAGGCACACGTAGAAGACGAGGAGGCAACATATGGCGACCTAACACTGATTAAGTATTACGGAGATACAAGGGAGAGTACTCACCTTTCCGTAGAAACCGAGCCTCTGGTACTGTATAGAAGCGGACTTTGCAAAGGAGTCGCTGGGCTGGCCGCATTGTGCACGCTGCGGGACCATAGGTAATGGCAAGTACAAAGGTCACTCATAATTGAAGTGATTATTTTTGTTAACTCAAAATAATAAATAATAATGCCCTTGTGGCAGACAGCCAGACTTTGTTTCATTCCTCATTCACGTCTGATGGAAAAGTTCTCTTCATTTAGAGTCAGTGTTCAGTACATATAGTCATTCCTAAATCCAGCTCACTTCTAATAGGACCCTGGAACTGGAATACAGGTCAGCCCATCCTCTCCACTCTACCCAATCTTAACTCCCGAACACGAGTCAATCGGTCCAGCCCTTCCTTCCGCCGGTTCCACCAACAGAACATGATTTTTTCCTCTCCCTTTTGGTCCCAGTTCGTGTCGCACTTGCCGTTATGCGGTTCTTGGTAGTGATCGTGATCGCTGTCCTGTATTTCATCCTGGTGAATGTGTTGTGCACACTTTTTGTGAGTCCGTGACTGCACTCTCAGCGCTCGTTTTAAATTTCAAATAAGACGCCAGTTCCCCCCGTTCGTCGCCTCATCGAAGGGGTGGGCACGACAACCCTAAGCCGCCTCACCCTTTATGTCCTCGGTATTCTATGGATTCAAGAAGAGCAGGTAGCTCGCAGACGAGGGTTTGTCTGCTCCTCAGCATCAGATGCTTGACATTTATTAAAGTCTTTCCAAGCAATTTATCTGATACCAATTGGAGACCAAGGGCCGGGGACATCATCGTGTCGAATTGGAGCTCCTGGATTGACGTCTTGTGGCTCTCCTACCGGTATGTGGAACATTGAACCTCGGAAGGCCAGATCTAATCCTCATCACAGGTTCAACCCCGTTTTCGTGCTTCCGGTTGTCGATGAGATAAAGCCACCATCATTCTCTAGTTCTAATGAAGAGACCATATCCTACAGACCCGGTCGCAAGACGGGCACTGGTTCGGCCGCGATATCTACCCCGTCACGGACCATCAGCCCCCGTCTACCTATTCGTGGCTTTCGCCGAGTGTCTCTGCTATCAATGGTACGAGCCACAGGTGGAACCCCCTCTGCAGGTCCCTTCGTCTCTCTCGAAGACATCCGGCAGGCTGCAGAACGACCAGTGGTGGTTTTCCCCGAGTGCACGACGAGCAATGGGCGTGGTCTTCTTCGATTCGGTCGCGTTTTTGAAGGCTATACCGTCCCAGTGAAAGAATTCAATGTATTCGTAATGTGTATCAGGTAGAGTGAACATAATTCCGCTTCGAGACTATCTCATGCCACTACCCAAGATACAATCCCCCGACGATATCTCAGCCGTCCCTGACACACTCTATCCCGTCATCCACATTCAACCCACTTCATCATCTCTTTGCCATCGCAAGTGACTGGTCTCCTCAGACTATGTCCATCCGCATGCTACCTCTCTCTGAGTCCCCTTCCTCTCAGCTTTTTATAGTGAGCGAGGTCGCCCCAGACGTGACTGTTGACACACTCTCAGAAGTATGCGCCGCCTTAATCGCAAGAATTGGTAAAATGAAACGTATTGGATTCGGTTGGGAAGATAAGGTTTCTTTTCTAGATCTCTACTCGGGTCGGCGGAAGTGATGACCTATTGTCCTCGTCTGGCGCAAGCCATATTCGACCCACTGCCATGTTTCGCAGAAGCTTCATCTGCGGATCACTCGCGAAATCGCCCAAAAGGCTAATCTCCATAGATCATTCATCAATGATCGAAGGATTACCATGGATTACATGAGATATACCTTAATCTGAGCAGAGCAATGCAATAATAATACAGTCGAACCCATACCCCATATAACTCTCTAAGAGCCCATAACCTTTTTGGTTCGCTTGTGTTGGTTTGCACACATAGGTAGTGCCGAAATAATATCAAATATGAAGTGATTTTTTCACCAAACTCAAATTTCCTGCAGAATTCATCCGGCCCCGTAGAACGAACCAGCACGCAAATATTTGCAATTGATTGTGTTACAATTAGTGCTATTCAATTGGAGGACTTGTATTCGTGATTGTATGCGAAAACAAAGGGGCTCAGATTTGGCCCAAAGTTTAAAATTGGTCCAAACATCGTCGATGTGCTATCACATTTGTCGACTCGGTCAATATACATGGGATTTGGATGTCCGCAAGTTGAACATCAATCGCTGCTGAATTTCGAGAAAGGTAATGTATCCCCTGACGTCGAGACCTAACCCTAACCCTAAATACCCCTTCCAGCACACTCTGGGTATGTTACAAGAATCAAAATTTTACGAAACCTGCGGATTCAATACATCCTGCATCAAAGCCAGCCACCTCTCATCTACGCCTGACTCGCCCGAAATCAAAAATCCTATATTATTGAAGTTGTTGCCAACTGCCTCCGCAGGCGAAGGTGATGCGAAGAAGTCTGCGTCAGCGAAGTTTCTCATGAATTGTTCGTCAAAGGCGGAGGACATTGACGTCGGTACAAGCGTCTGTTGAGACTCGGAAGTCATAGCGGGTAGGAACGCATCAGACTGAAAGACGGGCTCTTGGTTGAAATTGAATTGGGGAGATAAAGAACTTGCACCAATCGCTGGAGTGGACACTGTGGGAGGTGGCAGCATCGATAAATATTCGACGAGTGATGGATGAACTTCAGGCACGGAATCCGAATGGGTGTGACTCTCCTCCGAAAGGGCGGATGGTGAACTCGCAGCGCTTGCTGATACGGGAGGCGGTGAGCCTTGAGCACTCCTTCGACCCTGTTGTGAGAGAATTTTGCTGACAAGGATCTGTGTCTGACCCCCAAACACTGCAAGCTCATCAACACCAGTCTCTGGGAGTAGCGCACCTAAACTGCTGCCAAAAGAAGTAGTCCTATTATCAGGAAATTGCCCTTGCGCTTGTTGAGCCTTAGCTTTCAGGCGCATCAAAACAGCCTGGATCACAGCCATTCAATGAAAAGCGAGCGTGGTGATAGAATTATGACCTACCAATCCGCTCTTTGCGCGAGGAGATATAGCCGCACCACTCCTGAACAGGTTCATAGCTAGGTCGAGCTCTAGTTGTGCAGCGGGTGCCATCGTAGAAGTAGGTGCCCTCGTGACGATGGTCCCGACGATAACCTGGCGACATGACGTGAGATCATGCAAGACCTCGGATGATCGAACTAACTGCAGCAGAAAATAGATGGCTCCAGATCGTCCAAAAGCGAGAAAATAGCTCCGGATACTTCTGGAAATTCAATGCAGTGGTCTTTATGATTGCTGAAGCGCATCGGTAGGCAGCAAGAAAAGAGGGTGCCAAGGGGCTGCGCAGGGGATTAGACGGAAAATCCAGCATAGCTTGAGCGGAGAAACTGCGGTGTATGTACAACATTGCTAAGATACATGAGTGGAAGAAATATACTTCGAGTTTGGAAGCCATACTGGTAGTCCTGAACTGGAACAACATCCGACCCCGGATGTATGAGGTTGGTGTAGTATACTCATCGCTAGAGCTGGAGCGGTATAGATTCAGTGAAGGGGGAAGGACTTTCTCCCTAACTTTCCGATCCAATTCTAGAATTGTTTCGTAGGTTGGCGGTGTCACGGTGAGAGTGAGTTCGACTACCGGTATGAATACGTCTTTTGTGAAGGAGTGCTTCCACCGAAAAACTGAGAGGTAAATTCAGCGAGGAGCGTGGATGGCGCAAAAAGCCTTACAGCCCATCTCAACTTCTCCCTTGTCGTTGATAGTTGCCGTCTCATCTTCCGGAAATTCGCAGTCGACATATGACAGACTGATCGAGGGCGGACGCCCAAGGGTCATGCTCTGCGCGAGTAGGTATATATCGGCTAACGGAACAGTCGAACGCTTACATGAAACATATCGGACGATAGAAGTTCCCAAAAAAGTGACCGACGTCGTTGGACTGCCTTTGGGGTCATATTAAAGCGTGCAGGATCGCGATCTGGTCACCAATGAGAGTTTATTCGACTTCAAATAGACAGGCATACGCAGTCCAATCTGCCAGAATAGATTAGCGTCATTCGAGTATTACACTGAAGACTTACGCTCTGTGCAAGCTTATTCGCAAATGCCATGATTGACCATGCACTGTCCAGTGTGGGATACCTTACGTGGTTGGCGCAGTAGGACGCCACTAGACATAGAGCTTGCAATGTTTGGATGGTGGGTAAATCATAGATAGGCTGCAGCGACAGAGCCAAGCGACCCAGATGAAAATAATCTTCGGCTTCGGTGTTGTAAGGGGGAAGAGTGAGATCAGTGAGCGCGCCAAGGGCGAAGACCATATACAGGACGGCCAAAGTATGTGGAGAGATTTCTCTCTTGTCATTTAGAACCTCTTTTGTTCTATCCTTTGCAAAGGCATAAACGGGGACCAATATCTCATCAATGAGCTCTTCACGAAAAATTGGCCGAAAGACCCATGCAGAATTTTCTAAATAAGTCTCGCAGAGGGTGGTGGCACGCGGATACTCGGGGAGAAGATCGAACAACGCGTCCAAGACCTCGGTCTGTTTGCCGTCATCACTCATACCTGCAATGTTAAATGGGAGAATCGATGCCAGGCGGCTAATCTCAGACGAGACCTGGGGTAGATTATCAATTGGAGCAGAAGAAGGGCCTGACTCTGTTCCGCTCAGTTCTGCGCCTGCCTATTTTGTGCAGTACATCAGAGTATGGCGCACCAGGACTAAGTACCACCCACCAGGAAGAGGGCCTGTATGATTGAACTGCCATCAGCATGCCAACATTAAAAAGTCAGTATGGGAAGTTACCTCGGAACCCGCCGTACGACCAAAATAATGAGAATCACCACGTTCCGTTATAGTGAGAGTTCCCGATCCATTTATTGGGACAGTTTGCCGATCCCCTGTGACTTCGCGAGAGGGTGACTCAAGGCCATATTTAATGGCCAGTAACTCCTCAGCCAACAAGGGGTGGACATCGCTCGAGACTCCAGCTTGAAATATAGCCAGGGCGTCTTCAAGAGAACGTATTCGGTGACCCATATCCGCGACCTTGCGATGTAAATGTTCAGTGTCAGCGAGGACGAACCTGGTTAACGACGTCCCGTTAGCCTGATACAAGTCAGCGTGTATTAAGTACGCACCGAGTCCCTTGTCCTGTTGATAAGCTTCCTGTTATGACCGATATTCAGGGAGCAGCGGTCGGAAACGACAGGGGGAACACACCATTGGGACATATTGTTGGGCAGCCCCTACGTACACAAGATCCGCATGGCAATTTCTTGTCGCATTTGAGTTTCAATCTACGATGAAACGATGAGCGTCAATGGCAAGCAACACGAGAGGAAGAACCTTCTACACTCTGCACAGGATATTTCGCCGCGGGCACGTTTAAGCTCTATCTCTTCTTCAGTAGATACCTTGCGAAAATGTCGCCTTGAGACATTTAATGTAATGCCCTTCGAAGTGTCGACAGGCATCGTTTTGCCTTGCGAGCTGTGAACTTTGTAGTAGTAATCGTACAGCTTCGGATCCCGATCTCCGACATTGGCTTGGTCAGAAAATCAGCCCCACGTGACTCAAACGCGACGCGACCAACTTCACCTTCCATGCCAATACACACAAATTGAACGAGTTACTTGTACAACACCACGCGGTACCTATTACCCAACCGTAACATTTCTTAACCATCCCATGCATTTCTCTCCGGGTGTCCTCGCCGCTTCTTTCGCTCTCTTCTTGTCACCGCTGGTCGGTGGAGCGGCCACGAACAGGACTCGAACAACAGTCACGCCAGGAAACTCACACTCCTTAACAGAGCCTTACCAGTTTGATCCTCAAGATGGCTGGGAATCCGTTATAGTTACGAACCTGCGCTACAAGTACCGCCGCTCCTCAACTCCGTTTACCGGGATGACCTTGGGGACAACTCGTGGTAAAAACTCTAGCAGCGCACTCAAGCGTCCGCCAAGTACGAAGTCCCAACACTCGACGAATAACGCCTTCAGGTCTGTTGGTGAATCTGTAGTCGAGTTTACAAAGGGTCTCTTCGGCATCGGTAAAGCCGAGGATGTTACCATTACTTGGTTTGATACGTTTGCTCGCCAGCGATGCACACCTAATTTCTGGAATATTCAGGTATACTGGACATGACCTTCTGTATCCCAGTTGCTGGAACGAGCCTACATGGTCACCCACGGTACTGTATAGATTGCTGTGGTTCAGCCTTGTTACTCACTCTCAAACCTATTTGAAAGGACGAATCATTTGTGGCAGCTCTCACTCTAGAGGGATGGTTAGAAAAGCCCAAGTGCTTCAAATTCATCGAAAGTAGGTGGCATTCTCCTGTTAACTGCAATTCCGCCAACGTCACCTAGTCTGTAGAAGCACCACCAAATGTATATTCGTGAGGGTGGTGGACACGTGCGCAGGGTGCGAAAAGGGGACCAAGCATGTGGACCTCACACAGGCTGCCTTCAAGGAATTGGCACCGCTAGATAAGGGCGTCTTAAAAGTGCAGATGCGCGAGGCATCTGATCCTACGAACTGGTAGGTGCAGGTATCTCCAGAATCACCTGAGCAATGGCTGAAACACTAAACCTGCCAGGAGTGAAGCCCTCTGGGGCCCTAAAGCTGATTGATAACGATGTATTTCTAGATTTGTAATCCATGTACATGAGTGCACAATGGATCTTGTCGCGTGAAAAGGTATCACGCTTTGATGCTCACCCGCTTTCTCTTTTTACCCTCATGCTTCTCGCACGCTTTCGATTCGTCAAAGTCCTCCTCGAAGAGAAGTGCGGTTCTCTCGGCCTCACCCTTACGGCGAAGGTATTGCAAGGCTGCTAAGTTGTACCCAGCGGTGTCTTTTTCGCGCTTCAGAGCATTTCTTAGGTGAATTCTCATCGGAATTAATGTTGTTCGCATGATCCGATTAGCCACGATCTGGTGATGATGGGTCTTGAGCAATAAGAATGTGACGTATGAAACGAGCGCAATATTGCAGCCCTGTTATTAGCGTTGGGTTAATCTGAGCACAAAAATCATACAAGTATCACACAAGCACACCTTTTTGGCCCACATATCTAGATATTGCATCAACGACAACACTTTGCCAAATGGGAGGACCAGCAAAGCGTCGTACAATGCAGTGCGGGGAATCTTCTCCACGACCATTAAGACGTAGCTCTCTGGCTCTAGGTCTAGCGCCGCGAGGATGGGGTTGCGAGGGGGCGGCTGCAGGCCGACTGCTTCTAAGGAGCCTGCTCGGGCTTTCTGCTCTTCAAAGTCTCGAAGAGCAGCGCGCACGTTGTCTGCGAGATCGAGAGCTTCTATTACACGTTCCCCAGCCATAAGTGTTTCCATGGTCTGCTTGGTCACTGTAGCCATTTCGGCGGGAGGTTCGCTATCAGCCTCTCCTTGCCCAATTTTACCATTGGATTGGTTCAGGGTCTCCGTAAGGTCGTTCTCATAGAGATACTCTAATTCTCGCTCGCGTTCCTCTTCAAGGAAAAGCTGTGACGCCGTCAATGAACGCAACCGACGAGGAATCGAAGCACCGTACTGGTTCGTCGAGCTTCTCCCAGATACGAATAGACTTATCATGGGATCCGGTTACCACGAAGTTACCGAAGTGGCTGACTGCCAGAGCCCAGATCTCGTTGTGATGTCCATCGAGTTTCTGGATGTTTTCGAACTTCGATCGTATTTCAGTATGTGAGGAGGGGGAAATAATGGGGAACAACCTTGTCACCATCCCAATACTTGAGCATTTTGTCTTTTCCGACTGTCCAAAAGACGTGGGATTTTTTCTCAAATAGAACCTGCGTGACGCTATCCTCATGGGCAAAGATTGATTTGTGACAGTCGCCAAAATCAAGGCCCCATATTTTGACGTTCTTATCAGCAGAACACGTTACGATCAATTTAGAGTCATCTGAGATATCCATCGCAAGGACTGGCAACTGAGAGAAATATGTATGTCATGTTGCTTAGATTCAAACATAAATCAATATTAACCTTGTGTCCATATAACGACAGGAAGAACTTGAGCGTATCTTGATAGAAGATTTTGACAGTGGAGTCCAGGAGAGACACGGCCAGTAGCTTGCCATTCGGACTGTATCTCAGCGACAGTACATCGTCAGACATCTTGAGAGTGCGCATATGCACCAGTGCCAGCGACCTCTTGGAACGACCCTACAAGCACAGTAACTTTAGCATGACAACTGGCTTGAGACCAAAAAAAAGGCGAGACCTCGTCCCCAGGTACTACACCTTGCTCGAACTCCCAAAACTTGACTTCTTTGTCTGCGCTGCCAGTTGCAAGCATTTTCCCGTCCGGTCTGAGATGCATTGACCATACAGTCGAGGAATGAGCCTTGACTGTATCAATAAGAGTGGAAGATGCCACATCGTAAATCAAGATATCGCCTGACTTTGTGCCCACAACAAGCTATCTGGAGTATGAGGCAAATGACGGGTGCATCTGAGTGAGATCACGAACATGTCTATCGCCTGGCAAGAAAGTGCTACAAATACTGTAGCCACAATCTATGGTCCGGATGCACGTTGTCGTCTTCACATTCCACAATTTAAGTGTTCCTACGAGAAATGTGAGAGGTACGCAAACCGGATTAGAAGCAGGCCCACCGTTGGATGCGGAGGCTAAGATTTGATCGTCAGAACTCAAACAAAGTGTCCGTACATCTGTTCGATGTCCCGGTATATCAACTGAATAAACTCGACTGGCTTCAGGAACTTGGTCTTTTGAGTTTTGGGGTGGTGGGATATCGTAAACTTCTAACGCATTCGACGTAAGTGCTAAAAGGATCTGGATATTGTGTGAGCAGATACCACTCTCGTTTAAGCGGACAATGGACCTGGGCCCTTGCTTTATGACCAGCGGCATCTTTGGTACTGAAGTCAAATGATCTGACTTTTCCGCCCGCCCGAATAACCAAGTAAGGAGTGAACAAGTCGGGGAGGCCAATTTTGCCCGTGCCTAATTCGTCATCATCCACTTTGTCAGCGTCTTTGTCCTTTGATTTGGATTTTCCCTCCTTTTCTTTGGCGCGTTTGCGGCGCCGTGCCTGTTTTTTCCGAGCCTCGTCTTCCGTACGTATACGAAAAACCTCGATGGACCTATCATGTGACTGGACAGCAACATAGGGCTGCGAGTCGTGGAATAAGATTTGAGAAACGCGATGACGTGAAGAAAGAGGAAGTGTAGCGACAGCAAGAATCATCTTGCCGATCTACAGGTAGAAGTAAGTATCTCGCAAAGTCATTGCTGGACAATGCATACTTCTCCGGACTCCGTTGTCTGCAAACCAGCTGCGATCGCATCGTGATCTATCCTCCATGCTTTTAGGTCTCCCTCCCCGCTTCCAGTGAAGATGATATTCTGCTGGGGACAGAGATCCATTGACCACACTTCTGAACGATGCGCGACGACAGTCTGCACGCAGTGTTGGATGGAGAGATCCCATAGTTTCAACAGGGTATCCTTTGAAGTGGAAATAAGAAAGCCATTAGAGGACCCTGTAGAAGTTGAAGGTTGGTCCGAAGGGGGCAAGAAGCGGATACTAGTAATCTGATCACGGTGTCCCCGAAGCCTGACAAGTCATGTGTAAGGGACAAAACAGACGGCAGGGCTCTCTTGTGGTTTACCGATAAAGGCCAACATCCGCAACGAGATCCCATACAATCAAATCCGTATCTTGTGAACCAGACGCAAGCCTTGTGCCTTGCGCGTCGAACACGAGCGCCGTTACAGCTTTTCGATGGCCATTGAATGTTGCACGAACAGAGCCGAGAGTACTGTTCCATAACCGCACTGAGCCATCTGCATATCCGACTGCGAATATATGTTGCTGAGGAGAGCGTTGGATGCATGTGACCTCGGCTCTGTGGCCAGTTTCATGCCACATTGCAAGCTGTAACGATTGTGAGGACAACTCAAAAAGGACAGAGAAGCGACCGTGAACTACCATTTGTCCTCTCTTCATATCCCAGACAAGGACGTCTTCCAAGGCAGGGACATATGCAAGTTTGCCATCGTATAAAGAATTCGAGGATATGCTACAAATCAAACCGAAGGCCTGCTCGGTGTGTCAGACGAGATCGAAAAACAATTTTCAACCTGGTTGGTTGTAGTACCTGTGTTGGCCCATGCCGAAGATAACTCTGGACCATGACCGTGCTCACTGCCAGTGAGTGAGAGGATCACATCGTCCGTCCGGTAATTCTCCCGATTAGGAAGTCACAGTCTACCACCATTGCCAGCTCGTGACGAATATGATGTTGTACCAGACAGCCCCGGAAGCTGCAAAGCGTTTCTTGACTTTCATTAATGCCTCGCCAACCCCTTTCCATGCCATTCAGAACGCGGCCACACGATTAGAAGCGGCTGGATTCAAGAAGGTTCGTTGCACTTTGTCTGATTGTAATCGGCTACGATCAACTTGCCCAGGTCAGGGAGATCGATGACTGGGATAAGGATATTGAACCACGGGGAAAGTACTACTTCACCCGGTAGATCAACTCCTTGTCTAGGCTATTCCCCTCTCATCTCAGGTGAACTCAGAAACCAGGCCTCACTACTCGCATTCACCATTCCTCCCAACTGGGAACCGGGCACGGGTGTCTCCATCGTGGCGACCCATGTCGACAGCCCGAACTTGCGTGTGAGTTATATACATAGCGACAACTTTGCCTTTGAAACAGCCTTCGCGCCAGGTTCGACCAGTATCGAAGAAAACCAATGTTGGGTATCTCCAAGTTGGCGTTGAGACTTACGGCGGAGGAATTTGGCATTCGTGGTTTGACCGTGATCTGTCGTTGGCAGGACGGGTTGTCGTCGCCCATCAAGACGGGTCTTTTCAGTCGAAACTCATCAAGGTTGATAGGCCCCTTCTGCGCATTCCCACTCTGGCTATCCACCGTAACTATTTTTTTATCATTGTACCTGGAATGATTTACTCACTTTTTTCAGTTGACCGGGGTGTTGACACTTCGTTCAAGTTCAATCAAGAAACCGAATTCGTCCCGATCATGGGCTTGATAGAAAGTCAACTCAACACAGAGGCTAAGAACTCAGACTCCTCCGTTGCATCCAGCATCCAAGAAAATCATCACCCGGCACTCTTGTCAGTTCTCGCCAATGAACTTTCCATTGCCCCGGAGGAGATCCATGACTTTGAGTTGTACGTGTACCATTGTTTCATGAGTTAGGATTAAGCCTTTTGTCAGACACTTGTACGACACGCAGCCTTCTGTTCTAGGCGGAATCAACTACGAGTTCATTTTCAGTCCTCGTTTGGACAACATGTTCTCATCGTGAGTCGTGTCGTTATCTTTGTTTGTTTAGCTACTCACAGACCAAGGTTTTGCGCTGTGGAAGCATTAGCGGGTCACGCCGAACACCCTAGCTTCTCTAACCTTGAAAGCAACGTGAATTGCATAGCACTGTTTAACCACGAAGAGATTGGTAGTGTGTCGACTACTGGTGCCCAGTCGTCCTTGATCCCGTCGCTCCTTGAAAGGCTTTCTCCAACGCCTGCCCTTCATTCCCAATCAATCGCTCGATCATTTCTTGTGTCGGCGGACATGGGTCATGCGGTCCATCCCAACTACACCTCCAAGCACGAAGATAATCACAGGCCTCAAATAAACGGAGGGATGGTCGTCAAGACCAATGCGAAGCAACGCTACGCTTCTGACGCTGTCAGTACATTCCTTTTCAAGAAGCTCGTTGAGCGCAAGGGTGGCAAAGTGCAAGAGTTCGAGGTTCGCAATGATATGTAGGTTGTTGTTTGCAAATGCTGGATGTCACTGGAACACCCCATTAGGGCTTGTGGATCTACTGTCGGTCCGATGCTCTCGAAACTAGGGGTCCGCACTGTGGATGTCGGCAATGCTATGCTATCCATGCATTCCATAAGGGAGACAGGAGGTTCATTGGATGTTCAACACGCCATCGATGCGTTTGGTTCCTTGTTCGAAGGGTTCGCGGCGCTCGACAGGACACTTCGAGTCGATTGACAAGATTAGGAGGATATATGGTAACAAGACGCGAATCAGCGCACTTATGTCAATATGTAGTACAGTGTCGCGGTGCCGATGAGTTGGATTGAAAATAAGAAATGTGAACATCAAACAAGTCTATAATCGCGAAAACGAAAGTTAACGTTTTTGCCGCTTCGGAGAATCTTCCGTAGGTTCATTGCTAGTACTCGATAACAATCTTCGTTTCTTCGCGGTCCGCGAATAATGGGCAAGAACCCATTCCTTTTCTGCCTCTGTCTGTTCAATGGTGCCTTGTCTTATTTCATACGCTGATAAAAATCTCAGCCAGTCATAAGACAAACGATGACGGAAACACACGCTTCATTTGGAAACGAGGCCCAACCTCGGCGAGCTGGACATCGCCAGGAATTTTGACGAATACGTGATGTCTGTCAAGTAGTGAATCAGGACATAAATTGTCTGTTAGGCTTCAGTGCTCACCGGAACGAGATGAAATCATCTTCATTTGCGAATGTCATTACACGCTTGCTGTCTTCCTTGGGCACGGGGAACAAGAATTTGAGTGCATCCTTTATTCGCATCCCGAGGTTTGATGTAAACTGTTCAAATATAAGGTGCGGGTATTGTTCTGATACAGTGGATGAATTGTATGAGCTGATATCGTGACGAAGGGCGACGTTGTGAAGTGTGAAATGAACCGTTGGACCGTGAGGAAAGTGGGAAACAATCATTGCATCTGAGAATAATGAATGAAGTGGTCGGAACGCTGGTGGGTTGCTGCTCACCTGGGATGCCCCGGTGTTCGTGCAAAACAATAAGGTCAGTTATATCGTTGGCACGACATGCGTCCGCTAGGTCTTTCACGACATAGTTTCCGCGATTTATTCGATGCGAGTTGGGAAATACCAGTCGCACTTCCTACGCAATGATTATAGTACGGTTGCTCCACGAAGTTAGGCTGACTGGTACCTTTGCGAATTGAAGGAGTTTAGAACTTGGATCTCTTGAAGTGGTTATCATGATCTTGGGATCACTTGCACCGGCGCGCGAGTACTCATTATCGATATGTGTCGAAGGTTCTGTCGTTTATTTAGCACATGTCAAGCACTGACCATGGTGATGCTCACCTTCCTGCGCTTCATCAAATGCAAGATCTTTCCCTATATCTCTCGCGTCCTTTTTGAGTTCCGTTGGAAGGGGCCTTCCCGATGCAAGCGCATCCTTGAGCTGACGCTTGCGGTCATAGGTTTGGCGTTCTTGTGCCTCCAAGGATTTTTCGTATATAAATTGCCTGCGCTCGCGGGCCTGTCTCCTTAGCTGGAGGAAGAAGTGGGACTAGTTGTAAGCGAATACGATCGTAGTACACTCACCATACTTTTAGACAAGGGGTATAAGCGTGAGATTCCAATAAATTTGACGATCACGTGATTGATGTGGAAAGGGGCGTTGTCGACAATGCCACATCGATGGGATCCAATGTTCTTGCCACCGCGCGATGGCACCATCCATTGTCACAGTTCGTCATGATCGTGTTCAAGCCTTCGCGCTCACTATTTAATAATGTATCTACATGCCTTTTTCACGGATCGTTTGCGTGGGAAGGCGTTGTCCACTTGTTACCATGCGAGTCACAGTACAACAAGCCACAATAACGCGGTCGCGTAATGTTGAAAGAACCAAATACGCGCAACGCTTCAAACTCCATAAAAACCAGCGTAGCATAGTCTACGCCAGTACAGTTCTTCATTACTTGTACATTTTCTTCCTTTCATCTCAACTATCCATCTATGGCTGCTACCCTCACTCCTCCCCGTGTATCATCTCCCCTTCCTACCCCTAGCAAGCAGGTGCGGAATATCTACCTGTCCTCCGTCGTCGCTCACCTTGCTTCAGGCCGCAGAAGCAATCGCTGCCTTCTCGTTGAATTCCCCTGTCAAACCAAAGGAGCCCTTGGTCAACGACAAGAAGCGCTCCGTCTCTCCCGATACCTTGGGTGACGACTCTGACTCGGAGGAAGACGAATTCGCCGTCCTTCGTAGAAAGTTTGTTGGTGAGGTAGATCTTCCGGAATGTATGTCCTTTCTCTGCTGCTGGTTCTACTTGCCACTCACTCTTCGTACAGGTGAAGAACCTCTCTTGAAAGAGTCGAGGCGTCGATTCGTTCTCTTCCCCATACAATATCACGAGGTGAGGTCTCTCCAAGGTACCTCGCGAGTGAAACTGACGTGAAACTAGATATGGCAAATGTACAAGAAAGCCGAAGCTTCCTTCTGGACCGCCGAGGAAATGGACCTTTCCAAGGATGTCCACGACTGGAACAATCGTTTAAACGACAATGAACGCCACTTTGTCTCTCATGTTCTCGCATTCTTCGCCGCTTCGGATGGCATTGTGAATGAGAATCTCGTCGAGCGATTCTCGAACGAGGTTCAAGCCGCCGAGGCTCGTTGCTTCTATGGTTTCCAGATCATGATGGAAAACATCCATTCCGAAACGTACTCCCTTCTTATCGATACCTACATCAAGGATCCTGCACAACGCGAGTATCTTTTCGACGCCATGGACACCATCCCTTGTGTCAAGCGCAAGGCTGACTGGGCTCTCCGTTGGATCTCAGATCAACGTTCAACTTTTGCCGAGCGCTTGATCGCCTTTGCCGCGGTCGAGGGCATCTTCTTCTCTGGTTCCTTTGCGTCCATCTTTTGGCTCAAGAAACGTGGTCTGATGCCTGGCCTCACATTCTCCAACGAGCTTATTAGTCGTGATGAGGGAATGCACACAGACTTTGCGTGTTTACTCTTTAGCCACCTTAAACGGCGGCCCCATCCGCATGTCGTTGAGCGAATCATTACAGAGGCCGTCAAGATTGAGCAGGAATTCTTGACCGGTAAGTATCATTCATTTGACTCTACGTTGGGTACTGAATTTCGTTTTTAGATGCTTTGCCCGTAGCATTGATTGGAATGAATGCCAAGCTCATGTGCCAATACATTGAATTCGTCGCTGATCGTCTATTGGTCTCCCTGGGGAATGAGAAGGTGTACAATGTTACGAACCCATTCGACTTTATGGACATGATTTCTTTACAAGGCAAGACCAACTTCTTCGAGAAGCGAGTATCCGACTACTCGAAAGCCAATGTAAATCAGAAGAGCGAAACGGTCACTAGCAAAGTTTTGTGAGTACTTGAATTGAATTGTTATTCCTTCGAACTAACCACGGATGGGTAGCTCGTTAGATGAAGATTTCTAAGCTTGCTCTTCGTTCTGGATTAGTCGATATACCATAGCGCTACCTCATACACCATTGCACACCGTCTGTAGATCTATCATTGATTCATTTTGTACCACTATGTCATGTTATCAATCATTGGCGACACCCTAATGCTAGCGTCCTTATTGCACGAATATATCTCGTATGATATTATGAAGGGTTAGTGTGTATCAATCAGTGTTAGTCACGAACTACAGTTTCTGAGAACATTGGCGATCCCCACTTCGCCCAAGGACCCGACTTTGCTATGGGCGTGGGTACTCTGGCACCCCACGTAATGGCGTAGTGTCCTAGCACTAGATTCAGTTCCTCTACTTCGTCAAGCAGCTCGAGGCGGGAGATCCTGCGTGTCCGGTACTAGATGAAGGTCCACACTCAGCCATGTGGCAAAGAACTCACCGCTCAAGCTCTGAATGACCAATGTATTTCTCGCGTACTTTGTTCAGCGTTAGTACATGAGAGAACGAGAACGTGTGTCGAGTAAAACGATCACGTAGTGAGTCGACCGTAGGGTACGGAGCCGCACCCGGTAAGGACACGTTCCTTGACTAGGGTCATCATTGAGACGAAAGTAGTGAGAAACGATAGAAATACCCGCAAGTTGTTTAGCATGACTTGACCGAAGGCGTCTTGGAGGCCAAACATCTCATACACGATGGCACCAAGAACACTTCCATCGTGGATAGAAGCGAAATGGTTCACGAACCAGTCAATGAGGGCGGAACCAGACTCGGGTGACATGTAGACCAGAACGCATTCGAAAAGCAAGAGGGTAGGGAAAGACGGCGAGAGTAACCCATCGAGCCCTGGTGCTAACGAAATGGACGGCGGATGACGCAGATCGCATGGAAGTAAATGGTACTTGCTCGAGTGCAGCGCAGTTCCGCCCATCGCTTGGGACCAAGTTGAGACGATCTCCGGACTTATTGTACAGAAACTCACCGATAGTAACATTCTCGGGCGAACCCAGAACGGCACTGAGCTCCTTGCTTTTACGAATAGCCATCGCCTTCTTGGTAGTGACATCCGGGAAATCAAGTTCAAAGTACGATTTCAAGACATGCGAGCGAGGCCCTGTCTGCTCAAAGTCACTATCACAGCTCGACATCAAATCGAAGACGAGGCACGCACACTGATCCGCCAAAACCTCGTATCGCTCCCGGCTCCGAGGCTGACGATCTGGCACTCTGTGCTTTGTTGCTCACAGGAGTCTAGCCATTGTTCTACGAGCACATCGATAGACTTGGAACGAACGTAAGTTCCGATGTTGATCAAGGGAGGACGGGGAGGTTGGAAGTTAGCACGAGGGACGAGATGCGTAATAAACGGATCCTCGATGTAGCCCTTCTTCACCGCAGAGAGTCTTGCAAGTGCTGCGTCAGTATCGGTTTGGCGGATAGCACTGTCGGCGTCCGCCGCACCACGCTCACGACTGAGCGGTTGAGATGGGGGAAACATTCTCTATCTATCAGGGATGTAAATGGTCTCGTGCTAAGCAGCGACCAGCATTGCAGGAAATTTATATCGAATTTGGTACACTGATGCGAACAAACTCATTCTCAAGTACAGCAGCACCGAAAGGGCGGATGGTGCGAAACGCAACTGCGAAATATGGTCTTCACCAGAGTAGGGCCCGTCGCGTGCCAACCGTCGAGTCTTTCGGCTTCAATTCACTTTGACGATCCCGCGTCGCAGATATGCATTTGCTGGTGGACAACAAGAAAAGACGGCAAGTCTGAGGTCCATCGAGCACTGCCTAGCTCTGCGTGCAACGAAACCGTGTCGATGAGGCTACCCAGCGTGATCCGCTTTTAGTCACAACGACACGGCATACCATTGTAGAGGGAAGGACACACATGAAAGTACTTGGTTCGTGGTTCCAAGATACTCGTTTCGCAGCCGGGGCACTCCTTCAGCACGGACTCACGTCGAGGTGTGAATTATATCGACCTTGGTAGAAATGGACAATGAGGTGAGAAGATCAACGATGCTTTTTCAATTCTTCCCGCTTCTTTCCTTCTGTTTCCTCCAAGGACTTTCTGTCTTCCAAGATGGAGGTAACAATGTAAGCTACAAGCACGAGGTTCGCGGCGCAGACGGCAGTAATCGCGGCATAATTATGGTTTCCTGCAAAAACAGACAGTAATCAGTATTGAAGCATTACTAGTAGTGATGCCCCACCTCCCCATATGTACCAGAGTGAAAAGAAGTAGGAAGAAATCGGCAGAACTGCAAGCGTGACCGCGAAGAGCAACAACTTGATCAGAGCTCCCCTAAATGTGTGTGATTCATGTTGGAGGGGGTCAACGCATAAAACATAGACACGCACCTCGAAGCTGCTTGCGCAGTCACATCAGCAATTGTAGACTGGTTGCTCATAGGGTCGAGGTGGGTGGTGATTGTGTGACTACTTAACCACGACCAAGTGGCAGTGCTCCAGTACACAACCCTTTCGTGGAACTATTACTATGCAACCCATGTCCAATTCCTCACCATCCTCTCCAAGATGTGCGCAACAGCCAACAATACGAGAGGAAAAGACGCCGAGACAACCAGAGACGCTTCCTTGGCACTATCCAGCTCGCTGGATGAGTGGTTTACAACTTCTAACGCGTTCTGAGGTTGATATGCTGCTGTTCTCGACTGCTCTCAAACTTCTTCTATTCCCCTCCTAGTGAGTTTAGATCACGCATTTAAATGGGCTCCTCTCTGAAGTATATGTAGTCGTTCCACGGACTTTGAGGTACACCGCAACTGGCTTGCAATCACGTACTCGCTCCCAATTTCACAATGGTACTACGATGTACGCCGTCACGTAGAGCTAGTTATCATATCAAGTTGACCAGTCCGCCAGACCACATCACAATGGAGTGAGGCGACATCTTGCCTAGTACTCATGAGAAGGTTGATTTGCGCTCCACAGCCCTTGACTACCCACCGTTCTTCGCCTATTTCGAAAAGCTCTTGTCGATTCCGGCATCCTTCATTGATACCCAGATAGTGGACCTTCGTAACTTGAACTATGAAGCGTGGTCTGTTGTCGCATATCAGCGCAGCAGCGTAGTATTGACTGAAATCGTCCTCGGAGCAGCGTTGCTTAGGTCCGTGACCAGCAGAGCCTAGGAGTGATTCGCGAAGTAAAACTCAATGATTTAGATTCATTCGTGGAGCGGTTGACCCTTCGCGGCAACGTGTCGTCTCTGCATCCCTCTTTTTCCATCCAGGCTTCCTGATTATTGACCATATTCACTTTCAATACAATGGCTTCATGTTCGGAATTTTACTTTGGTCGATTTTTATGGCCTACGAGGTGAGAAATATTCCCGTCGCGGCGATGTCCACACTCATATCTACTCCGTGTTACAGGGAAGAAAGCTGACAAGTGGCCTATTGTTCGCTGTCCTTCTCAACTTCAAGCACATCTACATGTACCTTGCGGTATGCTTTCTGACTTTATTTGTTCATTTCATTTATAACGTCACAGCCTGCATACTTCGTCTATCTTTTGCGTTCGCATTGTATGTCCCGTTCCGGCGAGATTCTCCCGACAAAGTTTATCTCACTGGCAAATGCCGTGATCTTGGTGTTTGGTGCTTCGCTTGGACCGTTCATCTTGATGGGACAATTGCCTCAACTTCTGTCTCGCCTTTTCCCATTTACTCGTGGCTTAAATCACGCTTACTGGGCTCCAAATGCATGGGCTTTGGTCACGGTGACTGACCGTGTACTTCTTCAGCGTAGGCCTTTGCCTTTTTCTTCGTTAGGTTTCGAGTCCTCACTTGTCGTTCTAAAGTGGTCAAGCGTTTTGGCGCACATTTTATGGTAAACCAGCAAGGGGTAATTTCTACATCACGCGGCCTCGTTGGTGACACAACCTTCGCCATCCTCCCGACCGTCAAGCCAATTCATACATTCGTGATCACGATCGCTTTCCAAATGGTCAGCAACATAGTGGGATGAGGATTTTAGCTGACGCCTTCACAAAGATTTTTCTCGTCAAGTTATGGAGGACACCGAACTACAGATCATTCCTAACTGCGCTCACGTTGTGTGGCTATACTTCGTACATGTTTGGTTGGCACGTCCATGAAAAAGCCATTCTCCTTGTTCTCGTTCCCCTCAGGTAACAATCCCCAGTGCATTCAGTATCATTGATACTCAGGATGGCAGTCTGCTTGCAACAGATAACTATGCCTTCTTCAAGACTTATATGATAGCGAGTATTTCTGGGATATTTTCTCTGTTCCCTTTGCTATTCACACCTAGCGGTGGGTCTTTTCGTGAGATCAATATCAATGTCTAAACTCGCACAGAAACATTGGTTAAGACGGTCTACTCTCTTCTCTGGGGGGCCCTGGTACTTCGTCCGTTACATAAACAAGTTTATGAGTGAGCGAGCTCGTGTCATTGTTTATGCGTTCTTAGGCCTCGTCAGGTTCCCAACTTCGTTGCCTTGGGTCATATTGGAGCAGTTGGAAAACGCGTATTTGCTAGGCTTCGGTCCATTACTGGCACTCACCCTCGCCTTTCCCTTGGTTTTTGGTGGAAATTCACAAGTGGAATTTTTTCCACTGATGGTTACGAGCGTATATTGTGCGCTGGGTCTAGTGTGGGCTTTCGTCCGATTGGGTACGATATACCTGAGGCAATAGTAACGCCGATCCCATACAAGTATTAGACAGATGCAGCTACATTTGTTACTCTACCGCTTTGAGATGTGGACAACTGCATGGAATGGTTAACGTAGGAAGTATCAGTAGAATCGCTTTGACTTGCCGTCTTCGTCTTCCAAAACGTGGTCCAGGCCAACTTTCTGTCCTCGTGCATGCTTCGCGCTGGATCCCCAGACAATGGCGCTTACGGCAGTTCAGCGGGGTAATGTATGGAAACAGATAGCTGGGCCTTACTATTTCATCTGTTTCGCGATCTCCTTGTGAATGGCATCGCAAAAATCCTCAACTGTACACCTTCCCCGCCGTAGGACAACTGGAGCGGAGTAATCTGGAGACTGCCCTCGCGGCTTTGTGTAAACACGAACGAGCTCCAGAGCGTCCCACATCTTTTCGATCAACTCGTCAATGTTCATCCACTCCTTGGATGATATTGGTACACTGTTTGGTATTTTGTAACTGAAGGATAATGTCAAACGGTTTGTCAAACGTGGAGGCCAAGGCGAATCACTCACAGAAGATCAAGTTCCTCTATAGAGATGGCATCCATCTGGTGGGAGACCATGAAGGGTTAAGTGGATTTTGGGCGGCAGCACTAACTTACCTTGTTGAGAACCTACGAATGTGGTCAGCATAAGAAAATCAATCTATAGTAGTGATATGAACCCACATATAGAGCAGGTATATAAACTCTGAGGCCAGATAAGCTGCTATAAAAAAGGAGGAGATGCAAGCTCGCCTGTTGCCTTCGATCACGTCCACCAGGTCATCTGAGGTGCAATTTGGTTCTCGTATGGTGACGTCAGCGTTGCTGAGCTTGTACTCGCTGAGCACGGCCTTGATTTCATCGTGATCAATGTTCGTAAGAGGGACGGTATTTGTGATTGCGATTCCGCCCTTGTCTTTCTTGCGAACTATGATCGCAGGTGGTTTTTTGTTGAGTCGTATACCAAATCCTTCGAGTTCAGTTTCAATGATCTTCTTGTCTCCGAGAGGTTTGAGGACGTCCAGCACGATGAAGATAAGGTTGCATGTCCGAGCAACTGTAAACGAAGAAATGATTCAATGGGTATATAATATGCGTCATTTCACACCAGCGATAACTAGCGATCGGGTCGTCAGTAGAAAGATTACAAATACATGAAATCTGCTTGCCCTGACGACCTCTGCCACGACCGTCGTTCGCCCCCTCGATGATACCGGCTAAGAGGTGCTGAATGTAGGCCAACCACAGGGCACGAGGTACTCACGTAAATCCAGAATTTGTATCGGAGCACCATGCACTTTCAAGGTTCCCGGGACGGTGGTAAGAGTGGTAAAGTCGATCTCGGAGACCTCTGAATGAGTTCCCGTGAGCTTAGACATGAGGGTGGACTTGCAAATAGTCAGAATGGGTATGGATCCAATCAAGACGCACGTCCTGACCTTTCCGACTGACGGGAAGCCGACAAAGCCAACGGAAGCCACACCTGTCCGTGCTACATCGAAGCCGATGCCGCCGCCACCGCCACCGCCGCCTCCAGACGGCGATATCAACTCTCGCCTGAGTTTTGCAAGTTTGGCCTTGAGCTGGCCGAGGTGGTAACTAGTGGCCTTGTTCTTTTGTGCTAAGTGATTGGAACACGTTTGGCAAATGGAGCAGACAAGCAGTGCACAAACATACTTCTGGCCTACAGGCTGGGTGAATGACGCTGTTGCCGGAAGACGTTGCCTAATATTACCATCTCATCTTCGATTTCCTTTCGGCGATGGACGTACGTCAAGATGGTGAATTGCACCTACACAGAAGCGCGACATACTTTGATTTTCTGTACGGTGGTCATCGTTTAATCGTTAAAGAGCTTGATTAGGTAAGTGAGGCTGTCTTGTTACAGTTACCCCGAGTCGATACTCAACCCTTCCTTTTTGTCCCGTCCCCCCATCACCATCACTCCCCGGCACAGCGTCGGCGATAGTAGGTTCTCTCGTTTACTCCTCGCTCCTTCTCGCGCGTAAAGCTCTGTTCTGTATGCGACTGTGTCGCACGCGCACACAAACGATCCTTGTTACAACTCGCTCGCTGTCGTGATCGCTCCTTGATCGACTATACCATCACCGTACAATGTGTTCAGGCCCTGCATGGAAACGAGAAGTCGTTCCCGACCATAAGGTATGCCATGGCGCACTCGGCCTCCCAAGCTCACGAGCGAATTCTTCCCTTGCAGTTTGACTTCATCGACACCCGGGAATTCACAGACAATGGATTTTTCATGCGGTTAAAGTGAGTTCACTATCACAGATTGCAATGTGGTACACTTGCACAGATTTCTTCTCCATCGTCTAACCTTACACACAGGTACTTGTGGCTTTATATCATCATTCTCAAATCGTTTCTTGTCTACATCTCCGATATTTTCTCTGCAACCACCATGTTGACCACCTCGACATGGTCAAATCAAATCTTCAATGACTGTCAAAACCAAGACGGTTGCTTCTTTATCCCCTTCAATATTGGAAAGTGGTTGTTCGTAGGGTGTATCATCTTTGGTTTCCTTTTGGTAAGTATGCGTATTCGATCCATACTCCTGTGTTCTCATCTCTGTAGTTGGCATACGAGGCTCGCAAATCAAAAAAGATCATAGCTAGTCGAGATATTTCATACGCTTTCACGAACGTGATGGCAAACCATTATTACTCACTCCGTATGTCCAGCATTAGCAGAGACTAACGACAACTCAGTGCATTTTGTTGCAGGCTCGTACGACCATTTTTGCTTCTTCGATCACATTAGCAATTCCACCAAAAAGAAGGATGATTTTGCTTTCTTCATCTTCTTTACGTTCAAGAGCAAGTCATTTGGATTTTTGTTATCTTATGATATCTCACGTCTTACTATAGGTTGGAAGCGGCTGCTTCTGTCCGACGGTCCTCGACAGACAATTAACGCCTTGACTCTTTACAGTATCTACCTCGCGAAGAAAAACGACGGTCCATGGTACGATGTGCCAAAGTATTTCGCAAGAAATAGTCTCTCGACGTCTGCCCTGACTGTTTCCACATTCTTCACGTTTGTCATCTTCGCCGGCTCGCTTTTCTTGCTCATTATCGCTGGCATCTGCTACATTCCTCTCCTTTGCTACATTCAGGGGAACTTGAAGGTAAGCATTGCCCGCCACCCGAACCTAACATCGCTGGATCACTTCCCGTCAGGAATACGTCTGCCACAAAGTTGACAAAGTGAGTTTTCAGTCAGGTAAATCTTGTCTATGATTGACCAGTCTTTAGCGCATTGCTGAGGTCATCAAACGCCGCAACAAGGAGCGGTTAGCTAAAGCTGCCGCGCTTGCTAAGAAGGAGGCTATAGGCGACTATTCTCACCTCAAGAACAAGAAGGGTGAGATGATAGCCAAGCCGTTGCCGCAACCCACACTTCCAAACCTTTCTGTTGACGACGATGTCGACACCACTTCCGTGTTCAAGCGAGGGCCATCCCCAAATTCCTACGCTCAAGAATATCACTACGCGTCTGATAACAAGAGCGTGGCGCCAAGCTATCACACAGATCCCGTTGGAGTCGAGTACTCAGATTACCCACCCATGCCAGCGTACAACGGGGGGTATTCACACCAGACGTCCAGCGCGTATGGACAATACAATCCTTCTACAGCCACCTTCGATGAGCAGCCACCCCAACACTACGGGTACGACGATGACTATAGTAGCCAAGTTAATCTTCCTGCCGCTGCCGCTCCTATCCCTTACCAGCATTCGGGAACATATGGCCATGTAGGGATGCCAGAGAACTATGCTGCCGATGCCTATGATGTGTATCAAGGCAGGGCGATGCCTGCAACACGGCAGCCAATCGATGGTGTGGTGGGAGACGCTCGCGATGTGCAGGACTATCCGAGTCACCATGCGCAACCAGCGTACGCCTATGACTACTCTTCTTACGGGGATCCATACCGTCAGTACCAGAGGCATGGGGAACAGGGTTCACACGAGTATGGACAGGCTATGTAGCACGCTAGCGTCGAGAGGTGAATTGTTGTGATATTTGTTTCTTTTCTCCCGCAGTGTTTTATCTACTCGATTTGCCATTCATCTGGGAGAGAATGGACCGTAAGTTTTACCCTCCCATTGGCTCAGATGACCCGGTATGCAGTTTTCAGTTTTTTGTTTTGTTTCTTGTAAAAGCGTGCGCAATGTGTACTCGACATGACGGAAATGGATTTGCGCCCCTGGAATAACAGATAATTGACTATCTTCTCGGCGGGCCCCCTATCATTCGTCACATCATGGAATTGACCGATGAATAGTGGCCTAAGGATGGCACTCAAACGTAAAGGGGATACGTTCTCCATATACACCATTAGTATTGAGAGCGAGGACTGGTATGTGGAAAAGATAAATACACCGTCCTTGGATCTGTAATGGAAAGTGCGCATGGAATAAATAATTGAAGAGTTCTAGCGGAAAAGCTTTTCCCAGATAATGATTGCAATAAGCAGGACAAGTAAGACAATAATTGCGGCAGTCACTACACGTTGCTGATACATCCTGAATTCAAAAAGGATAGAATGGTAATCACTGAAGGGCTGACAAGACTCAACTTACCGCCTGATCATTTTCTTCAGCGTCCCCGAGGCGCGGTCTATGGCAGTGTCCGCAGTCCGTAGCTGGGATGATAATCAGTAGCATACGCATAGCTGCGAAATTATCACCTACAGTATCTCTCGCGTTCTCGATTTGCTCTCGTTGAGCACGGAGGTTCACCAGAATCTCGGCACCGTGGTCTTCGGTTTCAAGGGCGATTCGCTGAGAGTCTTGCAATCGTCTCGTTCCGTCTTCCAGCGTTGCAGTACCGGCTAACAGTCTCGTTCTATCGCTCGTTGCACCGTACGGTTCATCCGAGGTTGGCGTGCCAACTCTCCCAGGTGATCCGAGCAAGTCCGCGCGGGAGAATTGGGTGTGCAGGTCCTTGGACGTCTTTTTGTACCTTGTCAGATCGGCTTTCGCGTTCCTGAGGCGAGTCTGGTACTGCGGCCTGAGAGACTGGGGTATCCCCAGGATTTCAATCTCCATTTGCGAGATCTGGACATATGTGAGACGGTGAGAGGCATAAGGAGGACAGCGCGTGCCATTTCGTCCGCTTCGTCTAGCTCCATTTCCACCCGTCTGAGGGCCGCTCTCCTCTGCTCTGTTCGGACGGATATGGGTGAGACTGGGCCAGGAGTGTTGTGCATTGTTCTCACCTCCACGTTCATCTTTGCCGTCTCCTTCGAGCTTGAACCGCACGCTGTCAAGTATTTGACGAAAGTCTTGCTCGTACGTGTCGAAGAGCGCGGTTGGCGAGTTGTCCATGGTGGATGCAAGGCGAGAGTGATATTGCTGCGGCTGTCGCACCAAAAGTGGCAATCGTTGAAGTCAGTCTCACAGTCAAACCATGTCCTCGAGCACACCGTCTGTAATATTGCTATGACTATCCCGTCGCACACTGACGGAATCGATTGGCAGGGTGTCTTTATATCTTGACCCTCAAATACGAGATTGGGTCCTGTTTCCAATCACCCTCGTCATGGTACGCGCACTACAGCCATAGGTGCCAGTACTGTTTACTGACCTTCTAATACCAAGATTCTTGTCGGGGTGCTGCGACATTACGTCGTAGTCTTACTGCAATCGACACCCAAGAAGCCGTCTCGCGCAGCGCTTCGTGAACAGTGTGTCCCTTTACCATCTGTCGATGACATCCTCCGAAAATGCTGCATCCATCCAGGCGGGCTCTCGCACGATCTCAAATACTCCGCGCCACGTCCTCAAAGTCGCCCATACCACCGTTATACTACAAGACGATATCCCAGAGCCTTTCCGAAGCGTTCAAGGTGGGCACATATCTCAAAGACGGTCCACCCAAAGGCGACTCGGCTTTGTCTGCGTCGAATCCTTTCTCCGACCCGACTGCTATGGACGGGATGATGGCCGGGATGAAGACGCAGATGGTGATGATGGTGCCGCAAATGGTCATCATGGGCTGGATCAACTTTTTCTTCCAGGGGTTTGTCCTAAGTGCGTCACCGCTGGCCTGCTGCCGCACCTTACTTAGATTGACCAGTTAAATTGCCGTTTCCCTTGACTCTGGGCTTCAAGTCGATGCTCCAGCGCGGTATTGAAACGCCCGATATGGACGTCCGGTGGGTGTCCTCGCTGTCGTGGTATTTCCTCAACTTTTTCGGCCTGAACGGGCTGTACCGTCTTATTCTTGGGGGTGATAATTGTGCGTGATTTCCTGTCAGTCCAGGCTTCAATGTTGACATGCGGACCTCCGTAGCCGCCGATTCCACACATGACATGACCGTGTCGCCATTCGCAGCCATGGGAACTGCGCAGGCAGGGCAGCCACAGGATTATGCCAAGTTGTTCAAGGTGGAGCGGGACAACCTGGAGTTTGCGGAGGGGCTGTACGCGTGGGCTGGGGAAGATATGGACACCAAGATCCTGTGCAAGTATGGAAAGCTCCCGCCGAGTAGACAGTAGCGCCCGTAAGGTTACAGTAAGTAGAGAGTACCGTTACATGATCCAAGAAGTACACATCCGGGTGGGATGATTATCCAAGTCCGACAGACTATCTCACTGCGAGAAGCGCAGATTAGAGGGAGATAGCCGTACACACGAGACCGCTTCGCGAGCGTTAATGCGATAAGGTACGAAGGAAGGGGCGGATCTATACTAGGCCATCATAGAGAGACAAGGCCTGGTTTGGAACGGATCACATGGATGAGGCGGAGGAAGTTGCACCGTGTGGGCGGGTCAGACCTACCTGAACTATCGTTGGGTCCTGCTTACTGCCCTCTACGAATTCATCATAGGTAAGCTTTGCGTCCTTGTCTCGGTCCATATTCCTGAAGATCTTTTCCACACGCTGACAAGACAGGGTCAGGTGGGGGTGAGAGCGGAAAGGGCGAAGGGGGGACCTTTTCGGGGGTGTCCTCATCGGCGGGGAGCTTGACCATCTGACCGGTCATCTTGTAGATAGAGGCGACGATCTGGAGCATCTCGTTGTAGGTGATAAAGCCGTCCTTGTCTATGTCATAGAGCTGGAATGCCCCTGTGGGAGGTGAGATCGGGTGCGATGCGCGTGGGGGAACGAACACTTGAGCTTCTCGTCCAAGCGGCCGCGACTCGTTATGCTGAGGGCACAGATGAACTCTTTAAAGTCGATCGTACCGTTCTTGTTCTCGTCAAAGACGTTGAACACATAGTCTGCGAACTCGCCGGGATCACCAAAGGGAAAGAACTGCTTGTATATGCGGCCGAATTCTGATCTGTCGAGCTGGCCGGACGGACAGTCCTTGAGGAAGCCCTTGTACCTGGAGCGGGGTCAGAGAGTGGTGCGGTGACGGGGAACGACGAGACCATTGCTGTAGTTCCCTCTTGTCGACTGTACGAACGGGTGAACGTTGAAAGGGATCGCGTGCAAGCAATGTACCTACAGTAGGTGTTCTTCTGTAGATCTGCGAGCTGCTCTGGGGACAGTTTTGACTGGGACTTTCCCATTGTCGATGGCGCGGAGTGAGATGGATCGGCAGGTTCGGAGGACGGGGTAGGGCCTTTTTTTTCATTATAGTAGGCATATAAGAATACCACCGTCGGTCACCCCTCTCTCCTCCTCCTCCTCCTCCCCCCCCACGAACATGTGCTATCCCTACAACGCACCCCAAGACATCGCCAACGTGCCGTGTCCCATGTGCAAGGTCTTCAAGCCAAGCGCAGCTCGGTACCCCCGTCCCGCACTTTTCCCCACAACGCCGCCTCTGACGTCCCTCCCTCGTAGCTGCCCCCATTTCCGCGACGTCTGCTACAACAGAGCCAACCATCCCCGCATCGACGTCGTCCATCTCAAGAACGCCGAAGGTGAGCCCCTGCTCACCCCCCTCCCCAGCAATCCCCGTCCCCACCTCGCCCACAGTAAAGTCCTTCAATGGTTGTGGCTACTGCAAGGTCTACTCCTTCTCCTCTCCTCCGATCCCCCCCGTCCTCACTCCGTTCCGCAACAGTGGGCTCGCTCCAACCCAAAACTCACCGTCTTCAACAACAACGGTTGGCCCGGTTGCTGCCGTCCACCCAGCCCGAGCGAGCACCGTCTCATACAGCCCGCAGATTGGCCCACCGTCAGTATCGTACACAGCATACCCATGCCCCCAGAGATCAAGTCTGTCCTCGACGCCATTCTCTCCAGAGGCAGTCCCCTCCCTGGCATCATGTCCTCTGTCCGCGCGCAATCTCAACACCCTTCCTCCATTCTCGATCGTCGCAACAGCACCAGCAGTCCGTCCAACAAACCCTGCACGTCCTCAAAGGCACAGCCTGTCGCCATTCCATCCCGCGGTCGTTCCGATGGCAGCCCCGTCCTCCAGAACTCGGCCCTAGCAGGCACGACTCCCCGCTCTTCTGCCCCCGTATCCGATCACTTCGCCCTCTCCCGTCGCCAGACTTTCTCCGAAGGTACTAAAGACAAACCCCGTGCCCCTTCTGCTCGTAGACATATCGACCAGGACGGCTCTCTCTCCCGCCGTAACACCACGACGACTCGGCCCTCTGTCTCCTCCGTCGCTCCATCCTACACACCTTCACGACCCTCTGGCGATTCACCCATCCAGAATCAATGTCCTTCCGTCCTGCAATCGTCATCCGTTGATACCTACGTAACACCCACTCAAGACGTATCCTTGGGCCGAACGCTCACTTCTAAAAGGTCGACTTTAGAGACCGCCATGGCTGCCCTGGATGTCAGTAGTTCCTCCGAGAGCAGCAGCGATAGTGGCAGCTCCCGCGGCTCCCTGTCGGATGTCACTGTCAT